>JAKSZP010000194.1:0-149380 GCA_022478985.1 Massospora cicadina
AAAATGAGGATCTATCCAACGCATAAACAAACCAAAATTTACTTTGATGTCAAATATGTGTTACTAAAGCCTCATAAAACTTTTAGTCACTTTCCAAAGATAAGAAAAAAAGGTGGGGAGAGTGTATGTAACTATCCAGTCTAAAAAGAGGTACTGGGTAATACCAGCCCAGATTCCCAAGGAACTTACTATGCAACTTAAATAAATCCAGGCACTGTGGAAGCTGAACATGACATTGAGACTAAATTATATTATATATATTATTAAATAAAACGCTAGGCGACTAAAACATGATGACTTGGTTAAACTTCAACTTAGAGTTCAAGATAGGCGCATATTATTAATCTAGACCTTGTAATACTATAATTAAACGCGGTCCAGAGTCCACCACTGACGGAATTAGATTCTTAACTAAATATGAGAGTACAAATGACCTAGCTTTTTGGATACTTTTTTGATGAAGTACATGGCTAGGTCAGTCCAAAAAAGCATCAGAGAATTTTTTAATAATATCTTTATTAGCTAGAAGTGATGACCAACAGAGAAGCTGATCTAGCAAAAATGTCTACAAGGGAGATTGGGATAAAGAGACAAATTTTTTTCTGTGGCGCTATGTCAAATATTTATCAATGAAATGATAGTACAACAATGGTAGGTATTAACTTAAAGATGTTTGATCTTAGGTTTGTGATTGGAGACAAAAAATAACTAATTTAGTAATATTTTATTATGTATGCAGTTTAAAACCCCATTTTAAAATTAAAAAAGTTTACCATTTTTGTTGATGGTATTGCTTATTAACACAAAACTGTCAATGAAATTTTACCACCCTCATCACTTGACCCATTAGTAACAACCTGGGCATTATTCCCTTTCCATCTTTGATCCAAGGTATGTTTAAAGTCAGTAAGGCTGACATTTATTGCCCTATAATGGCAACTTCATCTTTGTTACAGCAACTTATACATGTGCTTAATTCACAAGAATTGACAGAAAGTGACTTGAAGGCTGACTCCATCCCTGAAGAAAAGCATACACTAAGAATTTGATTATAAGAAAAAAGGATCTTAAATGTTCTGTAAACCATTTAATGTACAGAACCATCTTTTTGGATATAACTATTTATCTTGACAAGCTTAGGTGATGGCCTTTTGTAGAAATTTCTTTGTGTAGTATTTTGTTCAATGATCGGTTTTCATTATAATATTAGCAGATATACCAATCTAGCAATCCAACCAGGTTCCTATAGGGTTTGTTGTAAGGTTATATTGAAAAGGGTATTATGTGTTACTTTGGGTTTCTATTCCTATTTGGATGAAATCTAAAGATATAAAATACTCTTTTTGCTAGAGGAGATCAGTGTACTTCATTATTGGTACTTACATAGTAAAAAATTGTTTTTTCTTGAGTCGCATTACTCAAATTTTAGTGTTATTAACAGCTTCTCTAAAAAAATTATTAATAAATTTCGTTATACAAACTATGCAATCATCTGTTAACGTTGTTATCCTTACAGATTTTTTGCCTATGAAATGATGACATTTAGGCAAGAATCCGCAGCAAAAGTAATAATACCAGTACAAATTGTAAATTTGGGCTGGTAGGGTCAGCTTGAGTTAAGAGCACATTGCGAATACACTGGGTATGTTAAGAAAACTGAAATTTGAACTTCCATAGTGGCAGACTCTTTTTGCAGAAAATCTCAAATGATAAATCTTTTAAAAGTCAAAGAGTTTCTTGTCATTCTCGCATATGTTTTAATTAACAAAGTTTAAGTCTTTTGTTATTATAGAAAATAACTCCAGTAGCTTGTGCTTGACACACTATTTACAGTGTGAATGTTAACTATATGGATCTTCTATGAACTGTCATTTTTTGAAAGGAGATAACAAATGATGCCCCTTTTTAATGTATATTTCCATAAATCGTTTAGTAAGTTATTTATCATTAATTTGAGTGCTATAAAACAGTATAATAAACAAAGTTCACCTCTTTTCTTAATGAATTCATCAATAATGCTTCTTGACCACTAGTATAGGCAGGGGTCCATAAGGTTTTTCTCATTAAAGCTTTCATAAGAGGGTTTAATTTATTAAATTTTAGTTTAAAAATCACAAGGGATCCACACTGGGAATGTCTTTTTGATTTGTTGCTTAGAATATGACATCACAAATTTTCTCCTTGTTATCATTAAAAAAGTTGCTTGAGGAGTAAACTAATGTTTTTTTAGTACTAGATGGTCCCAACCCAAGGGGGGGGGATTCATCGATGTTTATTGAATTACGCCTGGGCTCCTAAGAGCCTGAGGCGAGGGAAGGGGAGGAGGAGGCATTGAGAAAGGGAGGGGGGTTTGCGCGCCAGAGCCGTGCTGCAGTGACAACTGAGCGGGGGAGGGTTGGCGACATAGTGCAGACCTTCAGGGCCATCTCAAAGTGTACCTGAAAGTGGGTGATCATGTGTGGAAGGGTCCACACCTGCTGGTCAAAGGCAGCACGAAGGAAGGAGTTATGGATGGTCCAGATGGCTGTGGCATAGGCGAGGACACGGAGGGGTCGGTGGCAACCAAGCAATGTCTGCTCAAACATGAGGTCTTGCACAGGGTGTCCAGACCAGGGCTGAGCATGGAGGAGCGCGCGGGCCTTTGGCCAAAATGCGGCGACACCTGGACAGGTGAAAAAATGATGGAGGTGGGAGTCAATAGGCTCCACACAGTGGGGGCAGCTTCGGTGCTGGAAGGTAGGGCCAGTCCGGTCCCCTGTCCTGTATGAACAGTGGAGCACTCTCCATAAGGTGTTGGACACCTTTGCTGACAGGATGGGGTGATAGACGTCCTTCCACAATTCTTTAAGGTCAAATCTCATGGAGGGAGGGAGGAGCTCAAGGAGTCTTGGGCGGATGGGAGGACGATTTTGGGGGTTGAGGCGAGTTGTGACAACTTGTCCATTGTGCACAATTGCATGGCGACGTGGGCTGAGGCCAGCGCCTTCCCTTCTGTATGGGAAGGCATGGTGGATCCGCGCGCCTACTCGTTTCAGGGCAAGGAGAGCCTGGTTCCAGTAGGGGGATGAGGATGGTTTTAGGCGATGGCCTGGGTGGTTTGTGAGCCACTCCCCTAATGAGGTCAGAGATGCTCTAGGAAGACCCAGAGCTGCTGACACTGACTGGCGGAGGGCGGGCGCCCATTGGGGCATGGGGGTCGCGTCCCAGCAGATAATCGGCCATAGGAACTTCAGGAAGATTGTGGTGGCGTGGGATCGCATGTCCAGAAGCCCTGGCCCCCTTCATTGCAGGGTCGGGCAATGGTTGAGAGGGCCATTGGTGGATGATTTGAGCCCCAGATCCAACAGCGGGGGAGTACATTGAGCCGCGTATAAAAGGCATCTGTGAATGGGCAGACGTGCGCTAGGAACCAGACTTTGGAGAGGAGGAATACATTGGCCATCAGAGCTCGACCCTGGGGGGTGATGTGCCGCCAGTTCCAGCTGGCAATCCTGGAGTTAACTGCTGCAAGGAGCAAGTCCTCATTGTCTTTTAGCGCAACTCCTTGTTGGTTGGTGAGAACGCCCAGGTGACGGAAGGTACCGCGCTCAGGTTCAATACCAAATGGTGGGGGGAAGGTGGGGGAGCCAACCTGTACAACTGTTGTCTTGGAGGTGTTGACCATGGCGTTGGACGCCTTGGTGTACCTCTCAATGGTCACAGCAGCGAGGGCAACATCCCCAGGGCAGCCAAATGCAATGGCAGTGTCATCTGCAAATGCCATGGTGTGTGTGGGGGCTTTACCTGGGACCAGAATCCCTGTTAGCTTGTCCTGTAAGGAGGCCAAGAGGGGTCAAGGGTGATGTTAAAAAGGATAGGGCTCAGGGGGTCCCCTTGCCTGAGACCTTGTCCAACTGGTACTGCCACTGTAAAACCCATTGGCGCCAGGACTCTGGTGTGGAGCTGGTCATAGAGCGATGATATCCAGCGCCTAGCTGCGGGTGGGAGATGGAAGCGGGCCAGGGAAGCATCAATATACTTCTAGGCTACCCGATCATATGCTTTCTCCATATCCAGAAGAGCCACAAAGCCATTCACCTTACGAGAGTTAGCAGTCAAAGTCACGTGAAGGTCATTATAGTTGTCCCATAACGACCTTCCCGGAATAAAACCGTACTGGGATGGGGAGAGGCGAGGTGACACCCATTTGGTGATGCGGTTGGCCAGAAGCTTCGTGAAGAGCTTGTGGTCTGTGTTGATCAACGCTATGGGGCGCCAGTTCGCCAGGTTCTCACGGTCTGACTTCTTGTGAATGAGGGTCGTGATTGAGCCTCTGGAGTCGGGGAGGACCTCGCCATTCACCAAGAGTGCAGCGAAGAGGTCGCGGAGGGTTCTGGCTATCACTGCAGGTTCCAGAAGGTACACCTCGAAGGGTATTCCATCTGGGCCTGGGGCTTTAAGCCGTGGGGATTTCAGAAGGGTTTCCATCACCTCCTGGATGGAAATAGGCGCCAGTAGAGCCTCATCAGCCCGTGGGTCAATGGGCGGCTCTGGAGCCCGCCACAGGAAGTCTTGGATGTCCGATGGGTCCACCTGGGTGGCATGGAAGAGGCTGGAGTAGAAGCGGTGTAGTTCCTGCGTGATTTCCTCCTTATCTGAAGTGGTTGTAGTGCCAATCTTCAGTGCAGTAATATCCTGCGCTGTTGACCGGGCTTTCTGTTTCTGAAAGAAGAAGCGGGTGGGGCGTTCCCATTGAGCATAGTAACGAGATGTTGTAAAGTTTGCTGCCCGTTCTTCCTGCAGTGTGAGCTCCAAGCGGAGTGCTTCCTGCGCCGCTTCCCAGTCTTCCAACCATCTGGGAGAGGGCGAAGGCTGGCAGTTTCGCTCTAGATGTCTGATTCTGGCTTCCGCCCTTTTGACTCTGGCGCGAGCTGCAGTCATCTGGGCTTTGGCACAGTTGTAAGCAACGCGGGTGATGCCCTCCTTGGTCACCGCCCATCTAGCCTTGTGGTCAAGCAGGTGGGGTGGGGGGAGGTGAGAGTCTCCCGGATGGTCATAAACAGCTTCTCCTTAGTGAAGGGGTTGTTGAGAAGAGCTGGGGCAACCCTAGGCCAGAACCTACGCGACGGTCTAAGTGTGGTGGTGAGGACAACGGTGAGTGACCTGTGATCACTCAGATGGTTGTCACGAGAGATGGGAGAGGAGACGCGGCCAATTAGCAGGGGGCCAATCAGTGCCATATCTATGCGTGACGCTGACTGGAAAGCTCCTCCATCATACTGGATCCTAGTCATGCAACCTAGGCCAGACGCGGAGGGTGGAAGCGCATCTATAAAGCCACTCAGGCGAAGGAAATCCTGGAGGCGACTTGATCCAGGGCGTTCCTTTGCTGCCGGGGGGTAAGAGTCATGGACGCGACTTATGGTTGTGTTGAAATCTCCTAAGAGGACTGTATTCCGTGGGAGATTGAGTTGGAGGAGCTCTTCCAAGAGCCAATTTTGCTCCTGACCTGCATTAGGCAGGTAGATGCTTGCAGCGAAGAAGGAGAAGTTAGGAGTGGTGAGTTTGGCCAGTATGAGGCGGCCACCTAGATATTGTGAAAAAGAATGGGTTTTAACCCGGGGATTCAAAACAATAAGGGCGGCATGGTTTGTCCAGAAGGAGTTGCCTCCAAACTGTTCATTCCAGGCAGATTGTTCGTGGGGGAGGATATGGGCTCCTGGACAGCAGCGATGTCAATTTGTGCTGACCTGAAGTTTTGGAGGAGGCGGGCTCTCCGCTTAAAGTCCCGCAACCCATTTGCGTTGATGGATTGCAGGGCCAGGGTGCTGCCATGGGGACTCATAGCTGTTCCCCTCCATGTCCTGGGGGGTTGCCAGCGCTTAAAACTGCTGCTGTGAGGCGGCTAGTTTTGAGTCCTTTAGCTTGACTATTAGCTGCAATCCGTGAGGAGCGTCGAGGGTTCTGAGGGGAAGGAGAGGGTGGGGGGCGGAGGACCCAGTAAGCCAGCCTAGGATGCTGCCCCCGCTCCGTTGCAGGGGAAGGACCTGAGGGTGCTCAATGGTGACCTCCGCGGTGTCCCCATTTGATGAGTCTGAGTCCATATTCACTTCCTCCAACACATGTGTGTGTGTGTGTGTGTGTGTGTGTGTGTGTGTGTGTGTGTGTGTGTGTGTGTGTGTGTGTGTGTTCAAAGGATCCGCATATATATATATATATATATATATATATATATATATATATATATATATATATATATATATATATATAGAGAAGGAAATGGACTGTGGGGTTGGGGTAGGACTCTTTGAGGTGGCACTTCTACCGCAGGCCGCGAGTTGCCAGTCCATGCTGGTGGGCATAGCTCCATTGGGAGCTGAGGGCTGATGCGATAGATCGCTGGTGGAGGTTGGTGGGGGTGCCGCGGAGCCCTGAGTGGGGGTGGCTGACGAGGGGCACCCTGTGGGAGATACCTTGCGCTTGGTGAGAGAGGGAGTTGACTCTGGGAGATTGGAGGGGGTGCCCATTGGAAGGGGGGCATGAGCGCGAAGGTATCCCACACTAATAGTGGTGTTAGCTGTTTCAACTGCTAGGCGTAAGGCATCAGGGGACAGGTCTTGAACGGGAACCCATTGTGTGGGTTGTGGAATTGCTGCTGCAGCCATGTGGGATCGTTTTTGGCCTGGTTTAGGCCCCTGGGTGGTGGCTAAGAGGGCTTGTTTTTGAGCTGTGCAGCCACTATACAAGTGTCCAAGGGCGTTACACCATGAACACCGGGGGCGCGCCTAATCAGGGTCAACAAAAAGATCTCAGGGCATGCCCCAACTACCGCCACACGAGGAATAACCTCAATGTTACGGGATACAGTGGGGGAGGGGATGAACGACGCCCTAGCAGTGCGAGCTCTTTGAGTGGGAGCATAGTAAGAGGGGACGCTAAAGTCCACTGAAAGAACAGACCCAAACTCCATTAAACCACGATGGAGTGCCAGTTTAAGAGACTCAGGATCAACAGTCGTTGGTAGGTTGGAAAAGGTAACCCATGAAATTTTCTCCAGGTGAGAGCGTGTGCGGGAGATGCGAAGAGATCCGCGTGGAATAATGACCTGGAGGGTGGCAGCATGGTCAGCAAGGGCAGCTTCAGTGAAGCCCACATCGATGTAGTAGCCCTCCACTGATTTATGGATGGTGGTGTTAATAGGGAATGTCTCCGCAATCGCTGCAAAGTATGAGAAGTAATCCTCTGTATAGAATTCAACAGGGTTATGCTCATAATAAAGGCGAATTGCGTGGGGGAGAGGGTTGAGCGAGGTAGAGCTTTTTGCGCTCTAGTTTCGGCCCATTTCTTCTTAACATCAGCAATAAACGCCACTTCACAGGGATCAGCTTTGGGTAGCGTTGGTGCCAGAGGTTTTTGCCACGCCCCAGTGGCTCCTTTGGTACGTTTGTGTTTGCTTTGGGCTGCAATTGCAGGTTGAGTGTGAGCTGGTGGTTTGGACAAGTTTGCGGAGTTCCCTTGTTTCTGGAATGTTACAGCAGTTGCTGGCGTCATATTAATTGAGGGGCGGTTTGTTGGGCCTCAATAAATTGGGGAGGCCCATCCAGATTGGAATTAACTCCAGCCAGTTGGGAGGAGGGAGATGTTTCATCACCATCCCAATCTATCTGGGTAAATTCAGCCTGAGTATTTGCTGTAATTTCGTGGGCAAAACTCACTGGCTGATTGGTGAATTGGTCATTTTCAGCATATTGAGATAAAGTGCCGACTTGAGAAGTGCCAATTATGGGGTTTAAATGGGACTGGTGAGATTGGAACTGGTGTGAAGTTCCAAAATCTGAACCATTTAAATCCCTATTGGGAAAAGTAGATTGTCCCAATTTGGTGCTTAGTGAACCAGAATGTGCGGCTAATCCAACCTTACATCCGAGGGTTTGGGGGCCAGGTGATTGTTGGGCCTCACTAAATTGGGGAGTCCCATCCAGATTGGAATTAACTCCAGCCAATTGGGAGGAGGGAGATGTTTCATCACCATCCCAATCAATTTGGGTAAATTCAGCCCGAGTATTTGCTGTGATTTCGTGGGCAAAACTCATTGGCTGATTAGTGAATTGGTCGTTTTCAGCATATTGCGATAAAGTGCCGACTTGAGAAGTGCCAATTATGGGGTTTAAATGGGACGGGTGAGATTGGAACTGGTGTGAAGTTCCAAAATCTGAACCATTTGAATCCTCATTGGGAAAAGTAGATTGTCCCAATTTGGTGCTTAGTGAACCAGAATGTGCGGCTAATCCAACCTTGCATCTGAGGATTTGGGGGCCAGGTAGCTGGGTATCGCCCCTCATGGAGGGAGCCAGAAACACGGCGTCAGCAATAATAGATGGGGCTGAATTAGCTGACACAATGGGGGAGGTGAATGTCTGGATGGGCTGAGTTGCATTCAACTGAGCAGACGCCATTAAAACAGCGTGGGTGATGGCCTCCTTGGTTGGAGGGGGCCCAGCGGGTTGGTGGGAGGCAGCACACACAGAGCTGTTAGGTGTGCAGGTTGCAGAAGTGTGATCAGGTGAACTGGCGCTAGTTGGAGTAGCTCCAGGTTGGGGGTGGTGCCTGCTTTCATGGCTGCTGCTTGAGAGCGGGTGATTCTGGTTGACCCTGAGGTGGGTAACCGAGGGTTGCTTCGTTTGGGGTGGTGCTGGCTCGTTTGGCATAGCCTGCAGGTTCTTTTGCGGGGTTTCCCGCCATATTTGCTAATAGTTTTCGTAAATCTCTTTAGTGGAGCTAAATTTCAGGCTGAATTGATTTTCGAAAAGTGATGCTTAGCAGAAAGAGATAGGAGTAAACTAATGTTAATGTTTTCTGTAATAAGCTATAATATATATAAATTTTTATAATTTGAGTATTGGATATGGTATCTACTTATATCAGTAAATAAGGTCTATAATTTACTTTTAATGGTTCCAACTATTCCAAAAACTCATTTATAAGCATAGCGGCTTTCTGCGACTGGAAACGTCAGACTAAATAACTTAAAGATAGAACTCCAGATGTAATAATTTTTAATTTTACTAAATGCCAATTTTAGTTTTATTGTCTGACCAAAGCAAATAAATGGCCATTAACTTGTCCCATTATTAACGAAAAGTTGTACTATCAGTCATTGGTGTTTTTTCTGGGTGATTTATCTCAACTAGGGTCCAATTTATAGTCACCAAAATAACTTGGTGTTTTCTTGATAATGTTGGGCTTGTACAAAAAATGCATTATATTAACTTGGGCATGTTTGACTGTTCTGCGCTGAAAAAGATTGCCATATAATTAGATATGATTTGTGTTCTATATATTTACTAAAAGAAGGGAGCTTTATAGTCTAGGGAAAATTTTGTACCATTTAGGAGCATGGCTGCATGATGTGCTTATTCAAAGGCCATTAAAATAGTCTTCAACAGAGAAACTAATTTTGGCCATTTAGATTTTGGATATGCAAGGAAAAACACTATAGGGACAGTTAAAGATTAATATGAAACATGATATAAGGTTTGGCAAATATAATGAGAATCATTTAAGGTAGGAGGGCGGACCCTTGGGGGAATTTGTTAAACAGTATGAGAAAGGAACTTAAAATGTGAATTTCAATGTTCCTTTTAAGCTTTATCTATATTATATAAAACTCAGTGGTTTCATTTGACCATCAATTAATGTCATCAGAAGTAGATAATTGTAAGGTATGGAAGAGTTGCACCAAGTATAAAAATCATAAAGTTCCTGTGCATTGTTTGAGGCATAAATACTAAATACATTGTGCTTTTGGTAGTTTTAAGAAAAGGTGTGATGACTAAATGAACACATAGGTGAATGGTATGAACAATAAACCAACATTACAGTCAAGCGTATAAACTCCAAGTTATTAAAACAAGACCAATTTGTTTTGGGGTAGGTAGCCCATTCATACTCCTCCCCATTAGACAGTGAGTTTCCATACTGACTAAGATGTCAACGGAAAGGTTGTTCAGAGAATCAATCATATCATTCTAGGATGTATGGTCTGAATCCTGCAAAAATGATGTTTCTAGTGTATTTTAATCATAAAGGATTTTGGAGCACTATTCAGGGATTTATAACCTTTATAAATCACTAGTTAAACAAAGAAAAACTTTTCTGTGAGTTAGCCAAATACAATTAATGTATATTGTGTGACATCCAGGATATAGGATTATTTCTTTCCTGCACAAAGAGACACTGTATATATCACTAGCTTGACTGGATATGGCATTTGGTACTGCATCTGTGTTGCATAGTTATTGAAAGTTGTGAAACTAGACTTAAGGTTGATTTGTGGACTTTATACACTTTTATTTAAAAGTTGAGGTGTACTTTGTTTAAAAATAACAGATTTACAATCCAGTATTACTTTTTTAGTAATTTCCATCTGAAATTTTTAACGTGACGTGATCCATTTTATAACTTTAAGTTCAAAATTTCCCCAGTGTTTATAATTCTGTTGGATGTAATAATGTTTTCATCATGGCCTTTGCTTTAACTGGGTCTTGTTTACAGGTCTTTTGAGTGTTTTTGTACGCTTTTAAAAACATAAAAAATGCTACAATATAGTGTCAACCTCATCATAAACATGAGCCTACTGCATCAAGAGGTTTATTAAATTTTCTCAAGTTTTAACCAATTTTTCTTGATCTAGATCTAGTAAAAGATTTTTTTAAATAGGAAAAGCATGAATTTTACTCCCTAAATGTTGACAATATCTTCAGGTAGTGGTCCTTTTCTGAGGGATAACTTAGCTTGTTATGATTTTTCCATCTGGACGCTTAATGAAAGCATGCGGGATTTCAATATGGCTTTTAGCAACAGGTGAGGCATGATAGATGTTATGGCATCCCAATTACATAAAGTAAGCATGGGTTGAAAGCGCTAACTTCAGACTATATTATTCCACCATGTCTGGTTATGCCTAAATGGAATATAAAACAAAAGTTAAGGGAACATAGTTGATATGTGATTAATAGCTAAATAAAGTTTTGGCTTTGTTCCTACGGCCAGATATAGTATGGAATACCCGTTGCCCTCCAGGAAGATTAACTAATACTTGAGCTTTGGCTGTGCAATTGGAGTCTAATCATTTTAATACAAGATTTTTAAACTTACAAACTTTGGTTAAATTTAAAGAAATGCTTGATAGAACAAAGCTTCCAGACCCCTCACCCAACTTTTACTAAATAAAAGGGGATTTACTCCAAGCATTTGGTTAAGAGCGTTATGGATGGAAGACAAAGTCTCAAAATAGATGGTATCTTTGCACAAATTGTGCTTTAGGTAGATCTATCTTAACTGAATGCCGCCTTAACCATCTTTTCGTGTTCTACATTACTGCATAATACATGGCCCCACCTCTTAGGCACCTGTGTCCAAGGGCTAGCACAATTAATATATTCTTTCCTAATGTAAGTTTATTTTTTTCTGTATTTTATTAAAGTCGCTCAATCATCATTAATTTCTTATTATTATGCACAAATCAATAAACTATTAATTATTAGAGTGTTGTTTATGGAATGATCAATATTTTTGTTATATCAATACATAAAAAATAGTACTCAAAACTCTATTACTTTTATTAAGTATGGCCTTTTTTTAGTACTAGATGTTAAGTATGGCCTTTTGGTGATATAAAATACATTATATTTATACAAGAGATTTAATCAAAAGTAAGCAACAAAGTATTATGATTGACTTATATTAACAAAACCTATTAAAAATCTTTAAGTTATATAAAGTAGCTGCAGTAACTTTTTATGTGCAGCTTTAGTTAAAATAAGCTAAAGGTTTTACTGACTTTTTTGTATAGCAGTATTTAAAAAGCTTTACGATTGTTAATATCACAATCTCAAATAGTACTTTGCAAATATATTCTATAAAAATTTTCAGAGCTCATTGTAACAGAGGCTAAGAATATACATAGACTTAAAAAGTTATATACAGTCACTTTTCTTATCATAAAATTTAGATAATAGAAAAAATCTGCAGTATCTGACTTTTTTAAGGCAGATATAGTAAAATAGATAGTTAATATGAACTATTGTCTTTTTTAAAGGACATTATACTCCTACTAAGACTTCAGAGACAGAGAGAGATCCACATATTTGACATTATTGTCAGACTTTGAGTCCTAGGGCAGATTATTTAATCATGTAAATAATTGTGAATAAAATATAGAGTAGTTCTATATAAGACGTATAATGCCTAATAAGATAAGAAATGCAATTATATCACTATTAGGAAGTGTTTTGGCATGTTGTAGTAAACTACATAAATCAAGAAAGAAACAACAAAAGATTATAAAGCAATAGCATAAGCTGCCATGGTCAATTATAAGCATAAGTGATGTAAAACGTATTTACCCAAAAGAGTTAGCAATGACTCCCAATTATAGTTCTAGTCTAGTTGAGCACATTTACCAATTTTTTTAATATATAAACCATTTTTTACCAAATTATATAGTTTTAGAAAATAGTAAAGCAGAAATAATGTTGAGAACGTTTGATTTATTATGAGTTTTAAACAACTGGCGCATTTAATCAATTTTTCTGCAATATTATGTGTTCATTTTTAGAATTTCTAAATAATTTTTGGTAAAAAAATTAGTGTCCTTGCATATTTATTATAGCTTAAAATAAAAAGCTCTGGGATAATTACATGAAAGTTATCTGACCATGTAGAATATGGTTATCTATAAAAGATTTTAAATCTCCAGGTTTTATATCAAGTACACTTCCCTTTTCAATATACTTTAACGTAACTGCTGTATTTATCTAGTAATTTTGTTGTGGTTTAACCGTATGCTCATTTTTAGGCTTTTTTAACAATGGCTTATGGCACCTTCCTTAGAACAAACTATTTGTTGCTAATTTGCTTAGGGCTATAGGGTGCATTAAAACTCAGCAAACAAATAGGAATTAAAGATAATAACCTAAAATAATTGATAGACTAGAATATTTTTTCTTAGAGAAATATTGAAAAGTATTAAGTAGAAAATTGGCTTTCATAATTTTTTAGTTGAGTTATTACTATTCAATCATAAGAGACATATCATCAGCTGTGTATTTATAATGCAATAGATTAGACATGAATAAGCTACATAGAGAATTTCTCCATTTAAACTAAATTTAATGACCATTAAACTCATATGGCAGTTATCAGAACAATTGTTGAAAAAATAATTTTGCACCAAATATAGTCCCACTACCATGCATTGTAATATTAGGGCTATAAAGTAATAGCTTATCAATTATGATTAAAGTAGTGGAAAAAGTGATAAATCAAAAATTAAATGTCACTTGCAGCTTGGCTTCTAACAGAGTAAAATTATATTTTTAATGACCTCACACTTTTAAGCAAGTTGCGCACTTTAGCTCCGCTAAGATTGATAATTATATAAGGCCGCCCACCGCCAGTGCAGCTTGAAGTCATGTTTAGCCCTTGTCATCATGGAGGCATGGGCCTGCTCGACTTTAAAGCCCATGCTGCCAAGATCCTGGGCACCTGGATTGCGGCCATCACCCCCCTATGCTCCCCTCCCAACACTGGTCCTGCGCAGCCCGCTCCAACTTCTCCCACGCCCTGGGCCTTAACAATCCATTGAGCCCTCACTCCTTAATAAAATATCTGGCTTCCCACCCATCAGCCACAAGTCCTCATGGTACTAAAACCCACTACAAATGAATCCTCCTCCCCATGCGGAGCACTGAGTGGAGAATTCATATTAGTGGACACACAGCCCAGAGAGGCCGCCCCTCTCCTCAGTTCACACATGAGTTACAGGGGCTACCCATTAAAGATGGTTTGATCCCCACACGGCCTCATGTCCTATCCAGGGTGGACTACCTGGACATGATGAACATCCCTTATTCCCTTGAGACCCAGAAGACTATTTGGAAATATGCACACCACCCTCTGTTGCAGCCTCAAATCCGTTCCCATGTGTGGCGCTGCCTGAGGTGGGTGTACCATACAGCTGAGCACTCTAACTCTTTACACTCATCCTGCGTTGTGTGTGGCCAGTATGGAACGCTGTTCCACCGCCTGGAGAAGTGCCCTACCTCTGAAGTGATATGGCGCAAAGTTCAACGTCTGCTTGGCCAGGATCAAACATATCCTTTCAGTCTGTCAAGGGATATGTTTGCCATATCCAAGGTATCCCCTCATCCACCCTCCCTCCATGCTCTGGTGGTCACAATCGCCATGTGGACTATCCATACAATTGCCTTGGATGCCATCGCAGGCTCCACCCCCACCCTCCCAGAAGCTGTCCATAGATTCCAGTCCCATTTTGTGGACCACTTTCAAGTGTGGATGTTTGGGTACCTCCCACCGCGTCGCCATCAGCTGGTCTCCTCCTGGTTCCCAGTTTGTTTCATCAACTTGGACCCTTTCCTCCACATGTGTTCAATTGTGGTTATAGCCCCTTTACACGTTCCCTCCTCCTCCCCATAGTGGCGTTCCCACTGGCAACAAGAGATAGCATCACTTCTCTGGGGTGCCTCCCTGTTACTAAGTTTTATTTCTTCATGTTTACATTTGGAAGTGTCCATCCCCTAGTCAGCCTTACCTGCAGTAAATTAAAATTAAAAAATTAAAAGGATTGATTTTTATATAAGGGCTTACAGAATCTTCTTTCTAGAACTAAAAATACTTTAGAATGTCCTTGTCAGATAAAGTGTCTGTAACTCTTCACTTCACAAAGTGATGGGGAATAAACACCCAAACACCAGGTAATAAACCACTAATAATAAATAGAATAGGACACCACAGAAGGTTCAAACAACTACATTATTTTAGAACTCCTCAAGGAGGTCTACAACAAGGTCAAACAGAAGATTTATCTTACTAATATATATATATTTAATAAAGGAGACGACCAACAATGATGGTTATCTAGCGATATGACTATAAGGAATTAGGGAGGTGGGCCATGATAATCCACTGTATAATGAGCCCAGGATGCCAATAGAATCGCTTATTACCAGAAGTGGTGGCGTTAATTGAGTAAGATAAGCTTGAGCTTTTGATTTTAGCTAAATTTTGCCAAATATGGTAATATGGTAGGTTGAATGGGACTCAAATTTCTGTCTTCAATCGAAATGCAACAATCCATCCTTGTTACTTAAAATAATTAATAAAACTCAGTGCCATGGATAAAACGCTGGCCAACCCATTAACACAAACCCTTAGAACCAACCTGGGCATACTTGCCCTTAATCACCGTTGTTCTAGGGTGTGTTTCAGATATGAAAAGGCTTCCAACTTAAGTCCTTTTGATTGGTACGCTCCTCCTTGTCCTTACAATCATTACCCACAGATATGTCATAAATTATGAAAGACTTGTTTACATGTTTTTTATAGTTTCACTATAGAGCTTGTGAGAAGAATACATAGTCTATCTTTCTATTAGTTTATGTCATTATAACTACTTTCAAACTGTTGTAGAAAAGTAATAGTTTTATCTGTTGATAGTAAATACCTACTATGCAAATTTTTTTAATAGTAGCTCTTATGGCATAGTGATATGCATCATAATCTATATAATGATTTATTAAGATTAAGCAGGTCAATAAAATTATATAAGTGGCGGAGTTAACTTATAAGAAAGTAGCTTTAGAAAAAATTTCTAATCAAACTCATTTAAGAACGGCTGGCATTAATTAGGTTAGATAAAGCTTAAGGCTATTGACTTTATAAATTACTAGAAAAATAATATAAGTTAAAAACTTGAATAGTAGTTAACATATTTTTTAAAGATATAGATGATATCATCATTTTGTCAATGTGTCAAATGTTGTTATTTAAGTGCATATACTAGATAACATGTGAATAGAAAAAAATAAAATGTAATATATGCATTTTAAGATATCAAGTTTATGAAAAAAAGAAACAACATGTTACAAGAGATACAACTATCTGAAATTATCTAAAATGATCTTCAGCTATGTCTTTGGCCAGAAGTGCATATGAGAGTAGATAAGTTCATTGCTTTTTTCCTTTTAAAAAGATAATGTAGAACATGAAGAGATGTGTGTTTTGTATTCCAAGTTAAAGTTCAAAGTTGAAGAACTATAGAAGAGGCAGGCTATCTGATATGTGATAAGACTGTTTTATTTACTTGATATATTCCACATATAAGTCCTTGACAAAGATAGTTAAGGCGTTAGATTAAAGCTAGAATAATAATGATGGAACTAGTAAGGATTTTCACGTCTTACCACTAAGAATCACTTTTTTAAATATCAATCCAGCCTTTATGTTTAGCACCACTAAAGTGATTTACATAACTATTAATTGTATTGGAGGAGATACCCTCTAAGAAACCTTCTGACCAGAAAAATATACCAGCACCAACACAAGCACAAACTCTTGGTTATTAACCTTAGGCTCAACTAGAGTCACCAAATATCAGGTGACAGCCGCAAAAACAGGCACCACACAAAACAGAGGAAATTACAATAAGTACCAGCTTATCTTATTGCTTTTCTGCGACCTGCAAACCCAACAGCTCAGTGCGCGCTACAGCCCATAATCCATTGAGCCCCTACTAAAAAGGCCACACTTACGCATCTTCTTTAAGGAAGCTCACTTGGATGCTACTCAATTCCTCATGACTTCACTACCCTCTATAAGTTGGCTATTTTACACCATGTTATAAATTTGGCAATATATTTGAGATATGCTGGGAGATTTGTGTGGGGTTCAGCCCACTGAGCAATGGATGTATAATTTGGAAATCGTTGATTCTCAAAACAAATGGTAAGATTAATAATAAAATATGAAACACTTGATTCAGCGATACCCTATATCTTAATAATATAACTAGCAGATTCTTTATGCTCAGCTTGCTACCTTCTACTAATTAACAATCCACCTCCCTTCAACTGTCTCATATCACTTATATATCAGTGACTTCAGTCAATACCAATCCTTTTGCTTAGTTATTTGGTTCTACTGCATTCTCATTGGTTCCAGATGAGTATACTATTCTTAAATTCACTATTACCTTAGTTCAAGGATATCTGCTAATTATTTCCTATATTGACATTTCTTTATCACTTTAATTGAAGGTGATCTAATAACTATCAATTTTGACTTGAAATTGCCTTATTTAAGGCGCTCAAATATTTGTACGCTATAAATCATGGTCAGAAGATTCCAGCGAATCTGCCATGTCTATTTAGGCTTATTGTCCAGCCATATCAGAATCTTCATTATTACCCCCCTTGACTGGACAACAAGTCTCTTATTTTTTATATTCCCAGAGGAACTTTGCATGCATTCAGTTAAGAATCTGACTGCTTGCAGGGTCCTTGATAGTATAGAAGTCAACATATGTTTTCTAAATAATTACAAACGGACCAATCCAGATGTTGACCAATTAGAGCTTCTGACCAAACCCATGTTAGTCATAGATTAGAACCAGCTCTCCATCTTTGAGCTGAGCTATCCCGCTACGCCATTCCCAATTGGTGGCCCAATTTCTTTATTTTCTTGGCTAAGTTGAAAGAGTACGCTTTGATTTATAGCATGATCAGTGTATTTTTTAGGTTGATCAAGTAGCATTGAGGATCCATTACGCCGGTATCTTCTATGAAGGCATAGAACATTGCAGGTAGAGCTGGGTGTCATCCATATAGTAACTGATTAGGACTCTTCCCCATTTCAGAGTAATAGCTAGTGTTGTAGGCGAAGATGGTGGTGGAAAGGTGGGTACTCCAATCAGAGGGTCTATCCATTACCAGCTTCCAGAGTATTAGCACCAGTGTTCCATTGACCCATTTGACCATACCTTTGGATTCTGGGTGATATGGGGTTTTAGATCCCGTGAGTGGCCATCAGTTTGTTGAGATTGGGTAAAATGTGAGAGGATAAGTTGGTTTCGCTGTCAGTAAGGATGAACTGAGGACAGCTGTGTCACTGAATTATACATTCCATCACAAACTTAGCCACAGTGACTGCCCCAAAATCGTGTAATGCCCATGCTTCAACCCACCTGGTCAAGTGGTCAATAACCACCAGAATATACTCGGACCAGTTTGCTCCAGTCAGCAGTGTCCCCATGACATTGATAGAAACTGTATGCCAAGCAAAATGTGGTTTTACTAACTGTTGCAAAAGCTTTTGGCAGAACAGCTTTTTCACTTGGCACTTGTGGCAGCATGAAATTGTTTTGAGCATGTCAAAGTCCATGCTTTCCCAGTAATACCAAGGTCACAACAATTTCAGGGTCTTGCGTATCTCACCATGTCTGACTGCTTGGTGCACGCCCATAATAATATTTGGTCAGGCGGATGGTCTTGAGAAAATCATGGTAGTGTCTCATGTCTGCTTGTACAATTCACCGTTCTTCTGAAACGTTTTTACCCTTATTCTGGATAAAACCTTGATGACTAGGTTGGTTCATTATCATATTTACTGCTAAGCATTTTATCATATATCATATTGCTTGGGTCAGGGGGTGGAAGGCGAGTTGGTAGGGCATATGGCTACCAACCTGCAGGTTGCAGGTTCGATTCCCACCCTTTGCACATTAATCGGGGTGCCAGCCAAAGGAAGCTACTGGCGGTTAGTAGGTATAATAACATGAAAACCTTACCCATGACGTAACCAGAAAAATCTGAGTCCCGATCCAGAGGTGAAAAAAACTTTCTATGACAGAGTTGACCCTGCTCAAATTTCATGTCAATACTTTCTTTCTCTATTTCAGTAATGTCCGTCCCCTGGTCAGCTTGCCTTGAATAAATATATAAATACATTGCTTGGGTCCGCTGTAATTGCAACCGTGGGTAATTGAAATAAAAAATCTGCATTCTGATGTTTTGCTCCTGGTCAGTGAAGGATTTCAAAGTTATAAGCTTGCAGTCTGAGGGCCCTTTGGGAAAGACGCCCTTCCAGATCATTGAGATTCTGCAATCACATAATGAGGCATGATCCATTATGACTTTAAATATACTCCATCCAAATAAAACTAAAATTGCTTATATATGTAGATCACCGCTAAGCACTCAGCTCAGTCATAGTATAATTGTGCTTGTGGCAGTTCAGACTTTAACTTCAGTATGCATCCAGGTGCTTCTCCCTCCTTGTCCTTTTGGGATAGGACTGTCCCTACCGCTGAAAGAGATGCATCCATCTGAATGATGAACTATTTATCAAAGTTTGGTTAGTATAGCTCTGGCACAATGATCAGCACCGTCCAAAGCATGTTAAAGAAGCAATGATGGCGTTCCATCCATTCAAACTGGCATCCAATTTTAATAACTTGAATAGTGGGCACCCAATATAGCTGAAGTTAGGGATGAAGAACCAATAGTAGCCGACCATTTCCAAAAATACCTGTATGTCGAGTTTACTGTTCAGTGTAGTCATTTTTCTGGATGGCTTCAACCTTAGCTAATTGCGGTTTCAGCCCCTCCAAGTCTACCACAAACCCTGGTATTCCAGATGGTCTTTAAAGACATTTATGATGCTCAATCTTGAATTTGGCTTCAGAGAGCCGGTGAATACCTCATTTAGATGGTTAAGATGCTCAGACAAAAAGTTTGAGATAAGACATTAATTTCTTTGAGGTACATAAGGACGCATGATAAAATTAGGTCACTGAGGATTGTGACCATGGCTCGTTAAAATGTAGCTGGGGAATTACATAGTCCTTGAGGCATACATTTCATCTGGAAAAGCCTCTTGGATGTGATTACGGCGCATTTCTCCTGTTCCACCGTGGACAACTCAATTTAACATTAACCTAATATCAGATCCATTGCTGAGAATTGGCGAGCTCCTCCTAACCAATCCAAATCATTGTCAGTCCAAGGCAAGGGATATGGGTCCTTTTTAATAATACTGTTGAGCTTCTGGTAGTTTATCACCACCTGGTTGGTACCATTCTTCTTTTTTACAATCAGAACAGGCGAATCCCTTAGACTCTTAGATGGTTTGAGAATCCCTTTCTCCAGCAGATTATCAATTCCCTTGGTGACAACTTCTTCAGCTGCTCTTGATCAGCGTATCAGCTGTGACCTTATGAGGGGGATGATCCCCAGTGTCCAGTCAATGGACCACTCCCCAAGCGCACCTTAAATCGTGGTCATCAATGGAAAAAATCTCCTTATATTTTTGAAATAAAGCTATCGCTTGATCCTTTTGTTCTTCTAATAACCCCAATAAATTCTTGCCTGTATTAATGCCATTACGCCAGGCTGAGGCTTGACAGTAAACCAAATTCATTAAACAACCCAAACTTGTGCACCCAAGGGACCTCCTCAACTAGGGTTGTCGCAATTCTGATATGACTGGATGCTAAGACCTAAGTCATTTTGACAGAATAGGTAGAATCTGCCAATAATGATATGAGCTACAATTATTCAAGCGCCTTATGATGTGGCGATATTGGGTTAAAAGTATAATATTGCTTCGTCTCCAAATAAGGTGATAAGGTAATGGTGATAAACAATGAATAATTGGATGTCAATGTATGACAAATAATAAATGGATCGTCTCAAATTAAGGCAATAGATTTTTGAATACTATACTCTGCTGGAACCAATGAGATACGGTGGATCTGAATTACTAAGCTGAGGAAATGGTATTGTCTGAAGTCGCTGAGATATAAGTGAGATGAGACGATTGAAGAAAAGGGTTGTTTGAGGTGGTGTGAGCCACCCCACCCGCGGTCAGGCCCACTTTTGTGGTGCTTAGATTCGCGCAGCCTCAGTGCAGCGAGGGCAGTACCCCAGGCTTTATCCCAAAAAGTTGCCTGCACTGGGTGCCCTAACAGTCACACAAAAACTCAAAGAAAAGGGTTGTCATTAGTTTAGAGTGAGTGGAACAGTGAGGATCCGCTATATATATTAAATTATTTAAAAGACGACTTCATGGCAACTGCTCCACATTTATTAAGTTTATTACGTTGTTTTGAGGACAATGATCATCATATTATCAGTCCTATTGATCAGTGGGCTTAAACCTGTGCAAAACCCCTTTGCGTATCTCTGAGATACTGCCAAAAATTTAAACAGTGGTGCTCACTACTGGGGGCCCATTGGTCAATCACAATTAAGTTAAAATTCTATCATCATTGTCATGTCACAACCAGCTTTCTTTGACAAGGGATCTTCATGACACACCGCCCCAGTGGAATACGCAGAACTCAAGCTTGCCTTGGATGCTGTGCGCAAATGGCTGGAGGAGCTTCTGCAGGTGGTTTGTATTGATAAGCTGCCTCCGTTTGATCATTATGGGAAAATCCATGGATTCTTTAAGCGATTTGAGTTTGCAGTAGAAGGAGCTTCAGATTGGCATAAAGCAAAATTGTTGATATCCACATTGGATGTAGAAAGCGCCGACAAAGTAATTTGCTATCTTAAAAACAGTGCCATTACCTATAAAAAGTGACGGAAACTGTGCTGCAGTTGTTCAGAGGAACCGCAAAGATGGCACAGTGGAAGGCAGAGTTCTTGACCATTGGGTTTCAGAGTAATAAGACACTCACCACGTTTACTGATCAATTTATGGCGGGAGCCCATGTGTTAATTGGGGCAGGGATTTTTTTCAAATCTGATGTATTCATAGCAATGTCCTCCACAGTGAAACCATACTGCAATCTTTACAATGTCATGGCTCCATATTTAGAAGATGATGTACCCTTGCCTAAACTCATTCAAATTTTGTGCCATCTATCCGTTACCTTTCCTCCGCCAGATAAAGAGTGGAACCCTACTGCATCCACTGCCAACTTTCTTATTAGGGGATATTATCCCACCCTGGTCAAAGTCTGCCTAGTAACCCCTGGCAGTATTATTACTACACCCATCATCCTTAACTGAGTTACCATCAGCAGTTCAACTATTGGGAGTGCCTGTTTACCATGAGCAACCCCAGTCCAACTTTAGGTGTGGGCCATCTTACAACAATAAAGGACTTAGTTCCTATGGGGTCAATTGTTTTGAATGTGGTCACCTGGGACATCTGGCATGAGGTTACCTCAAGTGTCGGGTCCATCATGTATAGCAGGAACAGCATTACCAGGGAAAAGTCAGAGAGGAGTAGAGATGTGACTCTCTACTTCCACTATCCCAAACCCAAACGTCCCACTTAAACTCATTGAAGTATATAATCAGTCTAGTACTAAAAAAGAAGTATATACATCAGAAGTCCCCCAGTATGATAAATAAATCCTATATCAACAGCTAGTTGGAGCGATTATTGTGAAACAAGCGCAAACCAAAGTTTCAGAGGAAGAAGAATCTCAGATGCATTCTATACCATACGCTTGCCAAATGTTTGAATCAGTTTCCACTGACGAGTTGGACCCATCCGCAGGTCCACTTTCCTTGCAAGGAATAACTGATACTCTCCAGTCAGCACTATCATCAAAAAATACCCCAAAGTTGGTGAGGGGATTGCGAGTTTTCTTGGGAACATAGATTATTTAAATGTCCATGAGCTAACCAGTCAAGGTACATAATATTCAGAATGTACGTGCTTTGACATTGTTTAGTCAAAACCCAAGTCCATGCTATAATAGATATGGGTGCTCCAGTTAACATAGTTTAGACTAGTTGGTGGCTAAATTGACATTAAAACCTGATGTATAACACCATATGGTATATGGGACTGCTGGAGCAGATAGCACAGTCTCTGAAGGAGCATACAGCATGCTTCCATTGCTATTTGGGTTGATTGTCATTGTATCCCCAGCAATAGTGTTGCCAAATGATAATTACAATATTTTAATTGGAACTGCTTCTATGCGACACTATGGAGCTTTTGTTGATATGACAGAGGAGAAGTTCTTTTTTAGGGACAACGGATCCCAATTTACTTTATATCCAGTGGAGTGCCAACGGACTCGGTGCATATGGGGTATATCAACCTTGCCTATAGTGATAGGGTGATTCCGGTGCACTATCATCAATTAAAAAAAGGGGATCTGGACCCTTCACCAGCAGATATATGAATATCAGGGGCTGCCTCTCCGAGCCCAGGACCTATATCTATCCCCTCTCGTCAACAAGGTATATTGAACATTGAGTTGGAGATAGAAGTACACATGGACTCTATGGGGAATTTATATCGCCTTATCAGCAAACGCAGCTTGAGCCACATGTTCTCCAGGCATTATACTCCTGGGACATGGTGAGATCAAGGTTTTACTTTCAAACCTACAAATGGAACCAGTGCAAATTCGCTAACATCAAATAGTGGCATATTTACATTTGACCCCTGTTGAGGAGGTCCTTCAGGTTCACGAGTTTGGGTTTCTGGGAAAGTTTGGCCTACCTGTTGAGTCACAGTCTTTCGTAATGACTGTGATACCACATAAAAATTTTATGGGGTTATCAAAAGAAAAGAAGGATTGAGATAGCTTTAATTCAAAAATATAAGGGTAACTTAGTCATCAACGACAATGACTAGGGTTTGCATGGGGGTGGTCCATTAATTGGACACTCGGGGTCATCTCCTGTCAGATATTAGCCAATGTTCCAATTGAGGGTAGCTGAGGGCATTTTCACATAGGAAATAAAAAAGCTTCTGGATCAAGGGATGATCAAATTCTAAAAGAGTCCATGGGCTTTACCCGTGTATAATTGTAAAAAGAAGGACAGCACCAACTGCATAGTAATAGACTACTGGAAGCACAATAGTATCACTAAGAAGGACTTATACCCCTTACCGCAAATTGACAATGATTTGGATCAGTATAGGGGATCTTGTTACTTCTCAGTGGTTGAATTAATACCCAGTTATTGGCAAATTGAGTTGCTCATGGCATAACAGGGAAAATGCGTTATTATCACGTCCAAGGGGCTTTTTTTACTGACCTGTATGCCCCAAGGACTGTGTAACGCCCCAGCTACGTTTCAACAGGCGATGGACACTATTTTTTGTGACCTGAAGCTTACAAGAATGCTTGTAAACCTTAACGATATCAGTGAATTCTCCCATAAATTTATCCGAGCACCTTAACCTTTTGGAGGAGTTATTCTGATGGCTAGTTGAGACCAACATCAAGATTAAACCTCAAAAATGTCATTTTTTCAAGGGTCAGCTGGAAACCTTAGCTTTTGTGGTAGATGAGACAAGGCTGAAACCTCAACCAGCCAAGGTTGAGGCTATTCATAAAATGACTACACCTAACAGTAAGCGAGACATTCAGGTATTTTATTGAGACGTTCAGATACTATTGCCGTTTCATACCCAACTTTAGTTGTATTGGACGACCACTACTTAAGTTATTAAAAAAAGATTCCATGTTCAAATGGATGGAACTCCTTTAACATTCTTTTGATACACTTTAAACGGCGCTAATCAGTGGCCAGTGGTGTGTTATCCAAACTTCATATAAAAAGTTCATTGTTCAAACTGATGCATCCCTTTCCCTTTAGGGGCTGTCTTATCTCAAAAAGACGATGAAGGTGAGGAGCACCACGTATCTACTATAGTCAGAGCTTGAACAGCCATGAACGCAATTTTACCATGACTAAGAAGGAGTGCTTAGCAGTAATCTATGCATACAAGCAATCTTGGGTGTATTTGCATGGGGTGAAGTTTAGAGTAGTAATAGATCACGCTTTGTTACGCTGGTTGCAGAATATTACATAGCCTGAAGGGCGCTTAGCCCAATGGGCCCTATAACTGAAGGCTTATGACTCTAAGATCCTCCACAACCCTGGAGCAATACACCAGAACGCTGATTGTATGTCAAGACTACCAATAATTTAGAGTTACTCTGGATTTTAGTGAGATAATGTATGATAAGATGCTCAGCGGAAAGTATAACAATGGACCGCCTCAATTCATTAAAATATTAGACGGACTAAGGGCTAATATGTTCCAGGTAAAAGTTGAGTTCTATAGATGGATGGTGGATACTATGGTGAATATCCCAAGGCCTTCCACGTGACCAAACATTATCATGAGCGCACACCAAGCAGTTGGACATGGTGGAGTATGCAAGAACCTGGAATTTTTGCGACCTCAGTACTACTGACAAAGCTTGAACTTTGACGTGGTCAAAACTGTACTACTGCTGCCACCAGTGCCAAGTTGAAAAGCCATTCCGCCAGAAGACCTTGAACCAGTTAATGAAACTGCACTTTGCCTGGCATACGGCTTTACTTGATGTTGTTGGCCCTCTGCCAACGGGAGCTAACCACTCTAAGTACATTTTAATGGTAATCAACCACTTTATTAGGTAGGTTGAAGCACGGGCAATATGGGATTTGGGGGTGGCCACGGTGGCCATGTTTAAAATGGATTAAATTATTCATCAACATGGCTGCCCTCAGTTTCTCCTTACCATTAGTGGAACTAACTTCACTTCCCACATCCTTCTAGAGATGAATAAACTTATGGACATCTGCAGGGCTCTAACGACCCTGTACCACCCTGAGTCTAATGGAATGTTTGAGAGAGTAAATAGACCTTAGTGAATATACTCTATGAAATGGTAGTGGATCGACCTTCAGACTGGAGTTCCCTCATGTCCACTGCCATCTTTGCATATAGCATAAGCTATCATACCACCATGGGGAAGAGTCCCTTTCAATTGCTGTATGGATGACACCCTGCTCTTACACGCTGCTATATGCCTGTATAAAATACCAGCAGAATGGACCCACAACGCTACTTGACTGATCTACCAAATATGCTAATCAAGCTGCAAACCAAAGCATACTCGTTCAGTTTAGCCAAAAAGATAAAGAAACAGGCTACCAATCAGGTATGGCGTAGCAAGCTAGCTCAGTTTAAAGGAGGGGAATAGTTATATCCATGATCAACACGGGTTTGGGAAGAAGCATATATTGGCTAGTATCTGGATTGGGCCATTTAAAGTTATTGAGAAGATGGGTGTTGATGCTTATACTATTAAGGACCCCGCAAGCATATGGATCATAAACTGAGTGCACACAAAATACCTTCAGGCATATAAGCAATAGGAGCCTTATAGTTAGTCAAGGGGGGTAATGTTGCGATTCTGATATGACTGGACGATAATCCCTAAGTTATTATGGCGGAATGGAGTAGGATATTTTGAGTTTGATTTGAGTTCTTTGTATATCTGAGCACCCCACTTTGAGGCGATATTTGGTTGAAAAGTAATAATGGATCGCCTTCAAATAAGGCAATAAGTAATGTCAACAAACGATGTATGATGAGATGTTGATGTATGATGGATAGTGATTTTTTTTTTAGTACTAGATGGTCCCAACCCAGATGGATAGTGATTTGATAGCCTCAAATTAAGGCGATCATGACTTTAATAATAGTAACCTCTGCCGGAGCCAATGATATGTGGTAGAACAAATTCTAAGCAAAATGGTTGGTATCAATTGAAGTCACTGAAATATCATCAAAAGGAGTAGATTGAAAGAGAAGCTTATTAGTACTTTTGATCAAGCGAAACAGTGAGGATTTGCTGTATATATATTGTATTAAAAAAGAGAGTGACATAAGGGTAATTGCTCCTTTATTTAGTAATAGTTTACCTTTGTTTTGAGGATGACGATTGTCATATTGTTGAGCCTATTGCTCAGTGGGCGTAACCCTATGCATAAAACACTTGGAATATTTTCAGTTTACTGCCAAATTATAACACCAGAATTTCACTAGGAAAATATTGGGGACAATGAAGGGGGTTAGTCATGGCCCTCTTCTGGAGAGTTGCATTTAAAGTACCATTTGCCTGATCTACCATTCCATTAGTTGCAGGATGGTAGGGAGTGGAAATAACCTGTGCGGATCCAATAAGTTTGGCTAAATCATGCACCTGCAACTTCCAGGAATTCTGATCATTATTGTAGAGAATTATGTTAGGGCACCCATGCTGAGTGATAATCCAACTATATAAAAACTTGGCAAGTAGCTTTAGCCAAAGCAGAGGGTATTGATAAAGCTTCAATCTACTTAGTAAAGTGATCTACAGCTAAGAGGAGGAACTGATGACCAGTGGATGCTCAATGGATGGGTACCACAACATCAATACTAATAGTATGGAATGGTTCACATGGAGGAACCACAATATGTTGAGGTTGTGGATTAGGTCCGGCTTGACTTTAAGTACCAGGAAGGAATCTAATACATCTTTGATGGAGACAGAATTTGTTTTCAATAATAAGAGACTTGAGACACTGGTAGGTTTTCCAAATTATCCGTAGCTGACTTGCAGATGTCTTTGAATATGATGTCAGTTCTCACTGATGGGCATATATAGGGCAACCATTATTGAGATACAAGTTTGTATAGTTTGCCGTTTTTGAAACCTGAAGATTTACCAATTTTCTTTAATGATTCTCTTTGAAGGGTCAGAGATTTGTCTTTCCATAAGTGCTATTGGGTTAAGAGGGTTTAAAGTCAATACTTCTCAGGGTCAGTTAGAGTTAATTTGGGGAGCCCGGATAAGCAATACTGCATTTTGGAGGATGGTCCCTGGTTAACAAATAATGGAAAAATTGTAATTATAAAATTTAACGCCCATAGGGATAACCTCACATCAGGACTCTTCATTTTTAGAAGCCATCACAAGGAATCACGTTAGATAATTAAAGTAAATTAATTCTCATATAAATAGGGTCAAAAATGCTTAATAACCAGTATTACCGCCAAGCATTCACGTTCTGTAATGCTATAGTTGCATTTGGCTCTGGTTAAGGTCTTGCCATAGTAGGCGATGGGATGGTACACTAAGTTTTCATCGTGCTGAGATAATATAGCTCCTTATAGTTATATCTCTAGAATCAGTAAAAAGTAGAAAGGGTTTCTCAAAGTTGGGATGTATAAGTGCTAGTGAATGGGAGAGCTGTGCGTAATATATCAAAAGCTTGTTGTTGCTCTTATTTCCATTGGAATGGTATACCCTTCTTAAATAAATATACTGGAGGCTCGAAGTATAGGCAAAATAGGGGATAAACTGGCAGTAATATCTCCCATTCTCAACAAGCCCGCATGTCTTGTAGAGATTTAGAGGGTCATCTTAGAAATAGCCATAACCTTATTGTCCATCAGGGATATTCTAGCATTACCTACCTTATGGCCCAAAAATCCATTTTGCTCTGAAAGACGGAGAATTTTGATGGCTTAGGTTTTAATGAGGCTTGCCATAACCTCTGGAAAACTTGTCTGAGTTGATTTAAGTGCTTAAAAAGTTATCAAAAAGATGGTAATATCATCAAGATAAGCTACCACACATGAAAGTTTCAAGTCTCCTTAAAGTCTGTCCATGGCTTGTTGGAAGGTAGCAGGGGCATTACATAACCCCTGAGGTATTTGAGTGGGCTTGATTAGTCCTTCACTTGAAATGAGGGCACATTTTTCACAATCTTCTGGCAGAAAATCAATTTGCCAGTACCCTCTGGTAAGATCTATAGCCAAAAGATAGTGGGAACCCAACATCAAGCATAAGGAATCATCTATATTTGGCAGTGGATAGCGATCTTTTCATGTGATAGAATAGAGGTGGTGATAATCCATGACAATACTGTGGCCACCATCCTTCTTCCAAATCAATAGGAGAGGGGAAGCCCACAGGCTTTTAGAAGGCACAAGTAACCAAGCCTCCAAAAGTTGCTGTAACTATAAGACACTTTAGCTTTTTCAACTTTAGATTTTCTGTAAGGCTGAGATTTAAATGGAAGGTGATCCTTGGTCTCAAATTGATGAATTTTCCTGACATTTTCCATAGTCACTTGCTCCTGAGGAAAAATATTGCAATACACCTCAAGGAGGTCTTCCACATTATGGCGCTTGTTAGGGGTGAGATTGTCTCCAATTCTACTTTTGGCCAGAGCTATGGTGGGTAGAGGATCAAATCAAAAATCTAAAGAGCAAAACAACTCACATTGGCAATATTCTCAATGGGACATAATTTTACGTAAGTAATAGGGGTATGCTCAGGGTCTTAGAGGGTTTGATTCGCTAGAATACCCTATCAAGATAGATATTGATTCCTAGGTAGGATCCAAAAACCTTGGGAAGGTCAATGCTTTATTGATAGAAGGGTTAAGGTGTCCATATAGTCCAAAACTTGATTAGGAGAGGTTAGGATTTGTTCCCCATATCCACAATAACTTGTGAGCAGGAAGGTATTGTGATAGGGTAGGGGGCATACAAAGGGATCCCATCTTCAGCAACCACAGCCTCAAGGGGTAACTCAGTCTTTCCTCCAAAGACTTGATATTTGACCTTACAAATTGAGGACGGATATTTGAGAAGTTTTTTTTTCGTTTTTTTTCGAGGCTCCTTTACTTTTAACCAGGAGCTCAGATATTTGGAATCAAAATACTCTAGTAAGAATTTATTTTTCTTTGTGGTTGATGATGTAGTTGAACTCCACATCAATTAGATATTAAAAGCAACTTATAATTATTGTTTTCTAATATGATAGTAGGGGCAGTTATTAGAAGCTTTCCAAATTGGATAGGTAAGGTAGAATACGCCCTGGTTGCCTTAGTTGTCTGATTACCGGTCAACCCATATTTAGCTTTGTTAATCAAGTCTAGAGCCATTTTCTTTGAATAATTTGGTAGGTCATAATGTTAACTAGTGAGCCGGTATCAATTAATGCCTAGACTTTAACCTTATTAATGACTACCTCTACTCAAATTACGGAAGAGCTAAACTGAGAATTAATAACTAGTAAACTTTTGTGGAGGATTTTTAGTGAAGCCAGTGGAGGATCTTGCTGAGGCCAAGCTTGGGGCTGTTCAACGCTTTTAAAAAATTTATTTTCTAGCGCTTCTCTTTCCATAGAGGAACTGACCTTCTAGATTTGTTTAAATAACTGACCAACAAAAAATAGGAAAGCTAAAGATCTTTATTCTTTTAGATAGAAAGGGGTACGTAAAATTGTCAGGCGCCGCTAACACAAAGCATCTCAAGGTACTTGGCATAGAATTAGAGCTAGAACAAGGGTCCTGAGGCACTTGATTTCCCTCAGCATAAGGAGCCTCCTGCCCTATACTGACTGATCTTTTGCCGACCTACGTTAGAAGTTGTGACAAAAGTCTACTTTATGGTTAAGTCTCTTGAATAAAGTTCAAAATAACTTGGGGGTAGGCCAATGAGAGGGGTAACCGCTAACACTTGGGGTCAAGGCTTTATATTAAAACGAGATGGCTAGTGGGTTTAATTAGGTCAGCAGGAATCTATAAAATGGATTATTTGATATGAAGAAGGGAATTCCAGTTAGACTTCACCACTATAAGAAAGAAGTAGAATACTAGGCATATTTTTAAACGCCAAAATGAGGAAATGATAGCGTCATATAGATTAAGACGTTTTCTAGAGACCAACATTTGATCCTCAAGATAAAATGGTGTCTTAACTCAGTGACAGTTTCTTCTTAAATAAAGCTTATGCCCATAAAGTTTGCTTTTGGTTGAATAAAGTTAAACCGCTCCTGAATTCCCAAAGCAAGGCATTATTGGTGTTCTCACAAGTACAGCAATGCATTAGATCAGGTACCATATTGTTTTGAGCTACGCGACTAAGACAGTTAGGTGTTTGAGCCATTGGGTGTCAGTGGCTTCCTTCATAGCACTTTCATAACAAAATAGGAGGGATAAGATGCTCCTTTCTACTGGGACCAACTTCTCTTTGTATGACGGTTTGAACGTGCCATTGGAGGGGTAACGACTAACAATGTGAAATGATACCAGAAGGACATTTTCACCTAAAGAGGAAAAACTATTGCTGGAAGATATTAAAGGGTGGAGGGCTTACACTTGACTTTGTAAGGCGTTAATATCCTCAATTTTTGAGTCTACCCATCATGGGCATCACGAAGGGCCAATTTTGTGGTGACAAGTGGGGTTAACTGCCAAACTTCACTTTTGAGCTCAGTAGTCACATCTCAAAGGTTGAGTTGGTGTTTCTCAAGGGCGATAATTCTTTGCTCTATCCTACATATCACAACGGGTAAATTCTCCAAGAGGTTAAAGCGTTCCTGATCCAGAGAGGGATCTGAAGCCGCATCATTATTGCTCATTCTAATAATCTTTGCACTATGAACTCAGGGTATACCTTGCAGGGAGCACCAGTTTTGTTGGGAATAAGGGGTTTAGACCACTTGTCTTTTTTATTTCTAAGGCCTGGAAACATGAAGTTCCTGGGTGCTGGATAAGTTTTTTGGTCAGAAAGTCCTTACTCAGGATAAAGTTCCTTAAGTGGTAAATACTGACTATTTTTCATTCTTAGATAGTTAGATGTAGGCTATTTTACCTTAAATGCCAAAAAGAAAGAAAATTTATTTTCTTAGAACATGATTATATGAGAGATTGGGAAGTTTTTCCTGGTAAATCTTCAAGAATTCAGAACTAAGATCTAAGCTCATACAACAATTGGGTTTTCTGCGGCAGGTTCATTTCTGTCAGTTGAAATTCAATCACCGCATAGATCAGGTTTGAACCCCAATATTTGGAAAAATTAAGATAAGTACTATTTGATCGCCCAAGTTGGGGTTTTTCTTCAATATCACCAATCCTTTAATTTCATCAGGAATTATCCCTGTTAATGTTTTTATCTACTTCTTTTATCAGGTTCAATTACCTTTATCTAACTCATGAAAATCTCTGATTTGGGTATGAATCCCTAAAAGTGGTGATTGTTCATGGCAGTAGGTTTGACTATATCTTTTCATCAGCTTTGGATCCTGTCATCTGATGCACACAAATCTTTAATTTGGGTTGGAATCACAACACTGCCCCCCCTCTAGATCTTGAAGCAGGGTGGAAAACTGCTGGTGAAATTAACTGTGTACTAAATCTATAACAGTTTCCTGAGCGCCCTCCACAAATGAGTGTTCAAATCCTCATTTAAAATTTAAATTGTAGGTCCCTGACTAATTTGTTCCAAATCTGTTATTGCGACCACGAGGTCAATGATGGTGGAAAAGGACTGGATCATTCAGCTGGAAAATTCAGAGGAACATGCTTATCATTGAACCAATTAGTTTCTCTTGTTGTAGTAGCAAACAAATTCTCAGATGCCACGGCCTGAAGTCATATAATCTCATTGGTGATACTTCTCTTAGTAAATTCAGGGCTTCAGAGGTAGCTTGATTAACATGGCTAAAATTCAGAATACAGCTGAGGATTTCTTCCATACAAATCTTGGAAGGGCGACATTTTAATTATTCGATGATAATTTATTCTATAGGCCAGAATTGCACTAGGCAAATATTGGGGCCAATGAAGGGGGTCAGTCATGGCTATCTTCTGTAGAGTTGCAGTTAAAGTACCATTCACCTGCTCTACCATTCCATTGGTTGCAGAATGGTAGGGAGTTGAAACACCTGAGTGGATCCATTAGTTTGTCTAAATAATTACCAGAGAAATCAAAAATTGACCATTATTGCAGAGAATTATGTTAGGGCACCCACGCTGGGCGATAATCTGATTATATAGGAACGTGGCAGTATCTATTGCTGAAGCTGAGGGTAGTGATACAGCTTTGATCCACTTAAATAAATGATCAACAGCTAGAAGGAACAGCTGATGATCATTAGAGGCTTGAGGAAGTTGTCCACAACGTCAATACTAATAGTATGGAAGGGTTTACAGGGTGGAACCACTTTATGTTGAGGTTATGGATTAGGTATAGCTTGACTTTTACATACCAGACAAGACTCTAATATTTTAAAATTGAGATGAGCATTTATTCCCAATAATAATGAGACTTGAGCCACTGGTGAGTTTTTCTAAAATGACTGTGGCTGACTTACATATATCCCTTTAATATTATGCTAGTATGAGCCAAATGTCATATGTAAAATTATTTGAGGTGGGTCGACCTTGGGACAAATATACCACACTGAGAATGTTTTCTAGCCAGTACAGGTTTTGAGCTCAAAACCTGCACCAGGGGTGGAAGCAGTTTTACCCGCTCAGCTAACCACCCTTCAAATGTCATATGTAGTTTATCCATTTTTGAGACAAGAGTTTGTACAGATTACAGTTTATAGCTTGGATATTTACTAATTTTATTTGCTAATTCTTTTTGAATCGTCAGGGACTTATTTTCTATAAATGCAGTTGGGTTGAGAGATCGTAGAGACAAGTTTTCCTTAGGGTTGGTAAAGTTATTAGGGGGATTCTGAATAGACAATCTAAATTTTTGGTGTATGGGCTCTGGATGATGAATAATGGAAAAATAGTAGCTTTAAATTTTTGACGCCCATTAAGCAAACCTCCCATCAGGGTCCTTCATTTGTTGAAGCCATCGTAATTAAGCATGGTTGGTAATTATAGTAAAATGATTCCCATATAAGTAAGGTCAGAAATGCTTAATGGCCATTTGTACTACTAACCTTTATGTTCTGTAACACAGTAGTTGCATTTATCAAAGGATAAGGGTTTGATATAATTTGAGATGGTATGATCCAATAAATTTTCATCGTTCTGGGATAATATAGCTCCTATAGCTACATTGCTAGCATTAGAAAATATAAAGGGCTTCTTGCAATTCTGATGTATAAGTACTGGAAAGTGGGGGAGAGAAAAGCATAATAGGTCAAAGACTACAGTTTAACTTCTTACCATTAAAAAAGCATACCATTCTTCAACAAATATGCTAAAGGCTCAGAGGTATTGCAAAGTGTGGAATAAACTGGCACAAAATCCCACTATCCCTAAAAAATTTGTACATCACGTCAGTACCTAGGGGGAGGCATCTTATAAATGGCCATGACCTTGTCACCCATCAAGGATATTCTGGCTTTAACTAACTTATGGTCCAAAAAATCCTTTTGCTTTATAAAAAGAGCAACTGGACAGAACTTTTCTCTCTAGTTGCAGTCACTAATTACAACAAATTCGATTTAAGACTAGGCAACTTCAATAATCTCTTTGGGAAGATTAGTGTGCACCCAATGTTGGGTAGCAGTTGGGCTATAAAAGTAAAGGGCACAGATCGGGATCTACACCATCCAAAGTTCATAAACGACCCAGTGACACCAGCAGCCTATATAGAAATAAGAAACTGGCAGTGAATATTTCCCCAGAGATTTTAGGCTGGCAAGTAAAATGCAACCAATTCATCAATACTCCGCATTCCCAGTGCCTGTCATCAGTGGAGCATGGGTTTTGAGTTTTCCTTGATATTAATCAAATGGAGCTTTGGTAAAAGACCTGTTGAGATGTGCACAACCATTTCCTGGATGCAGTATATGTAGCACCACACTCCATGACCCACAGTTGGTTGGATCTCAGGTTTGAAACTAAAAGAGCAGTGGACGAAGCTGCACAGGTGGGTGTGGTGGTAGACCTCCTAGATGGTCAATGAGTGGTTAAAATAGGGTTCTCTTGGTGGACCAAATCAAACCAAATTTTTATAACCTTTAACTTTCTCCCCACAATGATAAAACACACAGTAATGGAGCACCACCTCATGGATGGGCTTGAAAGTTATGGGGAACTTCACTCCTTCAAAATGCAATGCTTTATGATTATGCTGGACCTTTTAATGGCAAATCAATTGCAATGATCACCCCATTTGCAGTCATAGCAGAAGGTTTGACTCAAATACCCCACACCGCAGTTGTGTTTATTGATGCTCAGCCATCCCGCCTGTTCCATGTCACAGTGGATAGCAAACTCCCTATCTGCACCTTTTGTCACACTTTTGGCCACAAAGCACACACATGCCCTTCCAGAGAGGGCATCGCACAAAACAAAATCCACTCAATGCAATTGGCAGTGCAGACTCCCATTATGAACTGGCTATTGACAACAACGCTGCCTTCCCATGGAGCGTTCAGGAGTTTTACATTCAGATGAAACCTGTGTCCCCAAAGGAGTGCAAGAAGGCCAAACTGGCCTGCAGAGCAGAGGCCAAGGCAGCAGCTACGGCGCATCTGTGATCCTACCTGCCCAGACCCAGGATGGCATCGAGTCATTTGCTGCTGAAGTGGCTTGAGAAACTAAACACCAATCATATTGGGCCAACCAACCTGAGACCCATTGTATGAGTCAGATTTACCTGAGCAAAATTATCAAGCCTCGATCAAAACTGATTCTACCACCCATTTCCTTCCTAAATTTTTGTCATCCTCTGATGATGCACCACAGGAGCACACCAATTCAAAAATATATAACAAATCAGCAACCGCCAAAAATCTAATTCTATGTCTCTGTAAAGAATGCCCACAAGTCTGCAAATAGAGTGTACAATCTGCGGTCTAAAACTAATGCTTCTGCTATTGAGAAAGTGGCAAAGGAAGGTCAAGGGGCCCTTCCCATTGCACCTAAGGTGCGATGGGGGGAGCCTTCACACTAGGGATGTTGAAAAGCGCTGGAATCAAGGCCTTGCCATTACAGGCTAGGAAACTGAGTTTTAAAGAAAAATTTACCTGTGGATATCCTGGCCATTCAGGAAACTCACTTTACACACGGTGCTGAGGAAACATGCTCAACCATGCTCATCTCCTCCCTTTCCTTTTGGTCGCTGCACTGTGGGGTACTTAAATGTGCGACTCATAGTTTTAAATTTATCTCCAAAAATTCATACCTCGATGGGCATGAGCTGGTTTTGTCCTTTTCATGGGGTGATGAAGTGCACGCTATTGATAGAATTTATGCCTTGATCTGTGCATGGGATCGCTGTAAATTTCTCTAAGCCATTAATTCCCTTCCACTTCCTCCTGATCCATTTTGTAGTGGGCGACCTGAACTTCTGGGTCAACCTGGACACTGACCAAAGGCCTTCAACGCCCTCCCCTCCGCAGGGGCACGTTGAACTACTCGTTCTAAAAGCCTCTTTGGGGCTGTTTAATACCCTCCTCAAACATGCACTGCTGCTCACCAACATGGCCCCATCCCCATGTGCACAATGGTTAGCTGAGGTTTTTTTCCTACAATGACCTTATTTTGGCCCATTAAAATTTTAGTCCCAGATTGCACACTTTATAATGACAAAAATCAAATTTCTCTGACCACAGGTTTGTGTTGATTTCCTTCTTTTTGTCACACCAAGGGGTACAGGCGCCAAAGTGGTGCAAGCTTCATCCATCCAAGATCATGTCACCCAGGTTTTCCTTATGGGTGGACACCAAAACTTTGGCACCGTAGTTTGCCATACTGTTCTGCGTGGACCCACTCTAAACCTGGTCAGCCTTCTAAGCAAACACCATACGCCAGGCACGCCACTCTCATCATGTCTCTCTCAGGCTGCCTCAGTCATTAAGTGCACGCTTTCAGAAGTGGACCACCTGGAGTCTAATGTTCCTGCTGCATGCTACAGCCCGTCTTGGGGTTGCAAGTGGGCAGAAGTGTCCACTAGCTTCAATGCACTTGGAAGATAACACAAACATCATGTTTGTGTACAGTATAAGCAAAAATATAATGGCGGGTGACACAAAGTTCGCCTATTTTTCTGAAAATTCTTCATACTGCGATAGAGCTTGGCCTGCACACAGGTGAGGCAGCTGGACCACTCTGTTGCAGAAACTCTATCCAAAGTGATAATTGAAGATCGAAACTATTACTCCAAATTGTATCGATCCAATTCAATAAAACTGACCAAAGTTGAAAAATTTCTCTATAGTGCACATATTAGCACTGTTTCCCATTACCCAGAGTTGATAAACCTAATTTCTTAGGATAAACTCTGGTATGCCATTTGCAGTGCACCGCACAAGAAATTCCCAGGTCCAGATGGGTTTCCATATGAGTTTTAAAAAAGATATTTTAATTATTTCTCCTCTTTGTTGCTAGCCTCACTTAACCAGTGTTTGTTGGAAACGCGCCTCCTTCCTGAGGGCCAGAAGGCGTACACTATAACGCTGTTTAATAAAGGGAATAAGCTGGACTTGACCAACTCGATCCTCATATCACTTACTAACAAAGATATTAAATTATTTACTAAAATTATGGCCAACTGCCTAGGGAAAGTTGCCTCTGATATAATTTCCTCTGAGCAATTTGGTTTTATTCCCAAGCGGTCTATATGGGACAACATACATACCGTAGCCAACGTCTGCCAATCCACAGCAACTGGAGCACTTGTTTTCTTAGACCAAGAGAAGTCTTATGATAGGGACAACTGGGATTACCTCAAAGCCTGCCTCCACAAGTTCCACCCCCACCATCAGTTCATTTATTTGTTGATCTTGTTTATGGAATCCGTCACAATGGCTGTGCGTGGCCCTGGCTTCCTCACTGATGTGGTTCACCCTCAAAGGGGCCTCCACCAAGGGGACCCTTTAGTTCCACTATTGTACAACTTCAGCCTCGACCCACTTTTATGCAATGTGAATGCCCACCTTACTGGTGTCCATGTGTAAGCCCAAGCGCCTGTAAAGATGCTGGCATTTGCTGATGATTGTGTGGTTGGGGTGTCTAACAACCCTGAGGCACACGAGCTTGAGGCTACTATCCAGGGTAAGTAATGCCATAATTAATGCCTCCAAAGCTGAAATCTTTCTCCCTAGTCAGTAACAAGCCTGCTGGTCACCAGCACCCCTTAAAAAATGCTTCAGCAGCTATCCACAGGTTTGCTTGCCCTGCTCATCCCAAAACACCCCGCTTATGATCCCTTTCGTGCCAAGACCCACTGCTGGTCTGGTACGCTATTTGAGGATATGGCTGAAGGCGGGAGGGTATGCCTCAACGGTGATGTAGCACCATATTCTGGATAATGTCACAAAACGCATTGCTTCCCTCAAATCCCAATAGACTACCATCTCAGGCCGGGTTGTGCTTACCAACTCTATGCATCTGTCCAAAGTCTGGTTTGTGGCCCATGCTATCGCCTTTTCTCCCTCTTTCTTCACCTCATTATACGCCCTCCTACAAAGGTGGCTTTGGTTAGCTCGCCCACCGTCAGTATGTCTGGATGTCATGTTTGCCCTCATCATTGTGGTGGTTTGGGCCTTCTCAACATTTGAGGCTCATGCCACCAAAATACTTGGCACCTGGATAGCTTTTGTCACCAACCCCACACTCCCTGCCCAACCCTGGTTATGCGCGGGACGCTCCGACTTTTCCTGTTCCCTGGCCCTCAGCAATCCTACCCATCCCCATTCACTGCTAAACTAACTTGCCTCGCATCCCTCTGCCAAGGGCCTTCATGGGACGTCGCCCCACTTTAAACGTATTCTTCTCTCCATGAGGAGCACTGAGTGGTGAATCAGCACCAGTGGACACACCACGCAGAGGGGTCGCCCTACTCCCCGTTTCAAACAAGAAGTCCATGGGAAAATCATTCTAAACAACCATACCCAACTTCCCCACCTCATTGCTCAAGTGGGTTACCTTGATATGTTTGAAATACTGTACACTTTGGAGACCCATAAGGACATTTGGCGGTACATTCCATCTCTCTTTATAACCCAAAATCTGTGCCCATGTGTATAGATGCCTGCGAAAAGTGTACCGCATGGCTGAGCAGTCCAATACCTCTCAAACATCATGCGTTGTATGCATTCAATACGTATCTTTAGCCCATCACTTGGTTGATTGCCCGCCATCACAGGCAATTTGGCAAGATTTTATGCGCCCCTTTTGCCAGGAGAGTGAGCAGGCTTTCAGCCTGTCCAAAAACATCTTCACCTTAACCATGTCCTCCCCTATCCACCCATCACTCTGCTCCTTAATTGTTGCAATAGCGCAATGGATAATCCACACCATTGTTCTTGATGCACTCTCTGGCACTACACCAACCCTACGTGAAACTGTGAATCGCTTCCTTTCCCACCTTATAGATCACTTTCAAGCCTAGTTGTTTGGCCACTTCCCATCCTGTCAACGCCGGCTGGTGTCATCTTGGTTCCCTATCTGGTTCTTTTTTTCAGATTTTTTCCTTAACTCATGTTCAGTTATTGCCCAGGCCTCCCTTGTCACTATCCCTCTTCTTTCCACTGGAAGTCCCGCTAGCAACATGAGGTAACCACGGAAGCTATGGGGTGACCCTCAATTTTCTTGTGTTTTATAGTTGGAGTTTTTTTGGAAGTATCCATATCATGATTGGCCTGCCCTAAATAACATTTAAAAATTTAAAAGAGCATTTAGCCGGCTTTGTTTATAGGGAAGCTTTATATAACAGCTGGAAAACTTTACTTAGATGTGACAGATGATTGGTAAAAGCTTGTAAAGATTGTAGTATCACTGAGATAAACTAGCACACAGAAGCATTTTAAATCACCTAATAAATCTCCATGGCTCACTGGAAGGTGGCAGGGGAGTTACATAACCCCTGCTGCATTCAGTAAGCTCAAATAATACTTCACTTGAATGTGGGCATATTTTCATTGTCTCTAGGTTTAAAAACAATTCGCTATTACCCACTGGCGAGATCCATGGATCAAAAATAATGGGTTCCTGACATTAGGTGTAAAAATCATCTATACACGGCAATGGATATCTATCTTTTCTGAAATGGAATTTAGTTGGTAATAATCCATTACAACGCAGTGTCCGCCATTCTTCTTCCAAATTAATAAAAGTGGAGAAGACCATGGGCTTTTAGAAGGCACAAGTAATCCAGTCTCCAAGAGTTTCCGTAACTATAAGTCACTTGAGATTTCTCAACTTTAAATCTTCTGTAAGGCCAAGATTTAAATGGAGGGTGATTTTTGGTCTCAATTTTAGAATTTTTCTGACGTTTTTCCATAGTCACCTGTCTGTGAGGAAAAAGGTCAATGTATTTCTGTAGGAGGTCTTCAAAATTCTAGCAACTATTTGTAGTGAGTTGTCTCCAATTTATACTTTTTTGTACCAGAGATATTGTGGATAGGTATTGAACCCTAAATCTTGTAAGGAGCTGAAACTGTTCATGTCAATAGTATTCTCAATAGGACAAATTTCATGTAAGAGATGGAGGCATACTGAGGGACTTGTAGGGTCTGATTCATTAGATTTCCTAATAAAATAGAGATAGATTTCCTGTTGGCTGAGTCAAAATCCAAGGGCAGGTCAATGCTTCTTTGATAGAAGAGTTTGGGTGTCCGCTTATCTCAAAACTTTATTAAGTGGAATATAAATATTGATCCCCAAATCTATGATAACTTGGGATCCAGGTGGTATTTTGATGGGATGGGGAGTGTATAAGGGTATACCATCTTCAGCGTCCACAGACTCAGTTGTAGCTTAGTTTTAGCTCACATTTTTGATACTCTACTTTGAAAATAGAGGCGGGATAATTGATGGGCGTGTTTTTTTAGGGCCCTTTAACTTTAAGTTGGAAAGAAAATATAAAGGGTAGCCAATATTCTAAAAATTGAGAGGTATTTTTCTTTATGTTTAATAGTACAATCAAACTCCCACATTAGTGTACTCCAATAATCAGTTCATAGTTATCATTTTCTGATGCAATAGTGGGAGTAGTAATAACAAGTTTCAAATTTAAATGGTAAAGAAGAATATGCCCTAATTGCCCTAGTCAACTGATTACCACTATCCCATATACAGCTTCATGAATCATATTTAGAACCACCTCTATTTTATGGATAAGTCAAAATAATATAAAGGTAACCTGTGAACAGTATTTAATATAGCAGGGCTTTAACCTTGTGAGCGACTTCATTTACTTAGATCATCAAAAAGCCAGATTGAGAATTAATGGCTAATAAACTTTCATTATGTATTTGTATCAAAGCAAGCGAATTATTTTGCCATGAACAAACTTGGGGTTTTTCAATGTGTTTAAGGGTAAATAAGCTAACACTTTGTTCTCAATAGAGGAGCTGACAGCCAGAGTGTTTGGGAAATTGACCAATGTAAAATTAAGAAGGCTTAAGATCTTTTTTTAATAGAAATATGTACTTTAATTTCTGTAGGAGTAGCTATAAAACATCCTGAGGTACTGGGAATAGAACTAAAGCTAGAATGAGGAGATTGAGGCACTTGATTGTCGCAAGCATATGGAGCCTCCTATCTTATAATGACTGATAGTACGCCGCCTTTTATTGATGAATGCGTCAAAAGTTTATAGTGTGGTAGTTTTTCTTGCAAAAATACAAAACTAATTTGGGTGTAGGCGAATTGGGGGCATAATCGCTAACACTTGGGGCTGTGGCTTATTATTATCAAATGAAGTGGCCCATAGGGTTTTAATAATTTGCAAGAATACTGAAAGGTGGCTTCTTTGATATGGAGGAGAGACGTAAGTGGAATTCACTGCTTTAAGATAGAGTATGATATCAGTCATATTTATATGTAAAAAAAGAGATAATAATAGCATCATCCAATGTAAGATGAACACCTACAACCAAAATCTGAACCTCAAGATAAAATTGATGGGTAAACTCATTAATGGTTTCTCCTTAATTTAAATTTATACCCTTCAAATTTTGTTTTTGGTTAGATATAGTTAAATCGCTCTCAAATCCTGAAGCAAAGCAGTCTTTTATCATTTCAAATATGAAAAATGAATTAAAAGATGTACCATAATGTCTTGGGCTACACGGCTAAGACAGTTTGTCAGGTGTTTGAACTGTTTATTGTAAGTAGCTTCTTTCATAGCACTTTTATAACAATATAGCAAAGAGAAAATTTCCTTCCTCCTGGGACGTATTTCTCTTAAAAGAAGTTTAAAAAAAGCATTTTGAAGGAATTGAAGGCTGAACGGCAGGACTGACACCAGGAATGCTCCTTTACCTAAAGGGGAAATGGTATTTTGGGAATATTCATGAGGATGAAGAGCATCCACTTGAATTCGTAAGTCCTTGATATCTTCAATCACTAAAACTACCCAATCATGCATGGCATGAAGAGCCTATTTTCGTGGCAAAGAGCTTATTTAACTGCTGTTCTTCATTTTTTTAATCGTTTATTCATCTTGAGGTTCAAGTTGGTGTTGCTCAGTGGCGAGCATTCTTTGCTCCAAGCCTCATACCACAGCGAGTGAAGTAGCCAATGTTCTAAGGCGTTCATGAGCGTTCAGAGAAACTTCAGGAAAGATAGGAACTTCATCCTGAGTTAATTGCGCTCCTTGAGCTATGCGTCCTAGTTGTACATTAATAAATTGAATTTTCCAAATTGACTGGGGTAATTATTGAGGATTCGTGGGTCAGCACTAGGGCCATGAAGATTAAGGGGTCCTGGTGGCCCATGGGGGTCCAGGGGATCCTCGTTGACCAGCTTGACTGTTGCGACCAGGGTTCTGGGCTTACAGGCATTCCAGAAGGCCAGCGTTTCACGCCATCCTTGGTGGTCCTGAGGAACGGATATTGTCCTGTGAATCGCATACATCATAGATCAACTCTTCAAGAAAAAGGAGGCGTTCATCCATGGATTTCATATAGTTAATAATTTGAGTAGGTACACCTAGGATATGATCTCCAATATGATTATGAACAATGACTTCTAATTAACTAAAATGATTGGAGAGCTCCATATGAATAGTTCACATAATTCTCTCATTTAAACGTGTTAAAACATCTTGCATCTTGTTGATAAGTTGCCAATTTTCCATTATGGCACTTTGTTTTTAATGCCAAAAAGATAGGCAGATTGATAGAAATGGAGGAGTTGTAAATGTAAAATCCCCAATAATTGTAATTACCAAAGTATTTCCTGATGATGAAACCCAGCTACTTGTAGTAGAAGGTACAAGGTGGGAAATAAAATTTTTAAGCCAATAGCGCGCTGAAAGTCCAGCTCCAACCTGGCTTCCATCAAGTGAGGAGCTATCAGATAAACTCATTAAAGGGGCTGGTACCATAAGAGCTCATCTTCTAACTTGGCCTCTGGGGTCAAAAGGCCCTAAAAAGAGGAGATTGAGAGCTTCAATGAAGGCTGATAGTTGTAATTGATATTGCTCTGCGGATGAAGTTGGGAGGTTCACCTCCAATGTCTATTGGAAATAAAATGTTGTGAGTTGCTGCTATTACTCCTACATATATATTAATATCCCAGTCACTGATATGGCGGCATCACAATATGAGTAGGCTTCTGACGCTGGAATCATTTTAGTCCATTGTAATAAAATTTCACCAGGAACTTGGGGTAATCCTGGCAGGGAGCACCAGTTTTGCTGGTACAAAGGGGTATTAAATCAACTCGTCCTCAAAAAGGGAGTCCAGGAGTCCTGAAATTCCTGGGTGACAGATTATAAGTTTTATCTTTCTTATATAAAAGTCTTCACTCAAGATATAATTCCTTGAGTGGTAAATCCTAAAGATGTTTTTGTCCCTAATTGACTAAACATAGGCCAAATTATTAATGGGAAAAATTGTAGTCTTTATTTTCTTAGAAACATGCTTATATAGGAGATCAGGTAGTTATCTCAAAATAAAAATTCCCAAGCATTTATAAGCTGAGATCTATACAAAATAGCAATTAGAGATTCTGTGACATTCTGGTAATTTCTGTTGAATAGGAATTTATTACCACATAAATCAGGTTTTAACCATGATATTGGGGTTTTGGTCAAATAACATTTAATCGCACAAGTCAAGGTTAATTCTTACTATTAGGAGGCCTTTTTTGTTGGGTATTATCCCCAAAATAATTTTGACTATATCTTTGGTTTGGTTCAGATCCCGTCATCATATGCACACAAATCTTTATTTTGGGCTATAATCCCAACACACAACATCATGTTTTGTCTTGAGCATTTCCTCAGCGTATTCAGCATCTCCTGACTTTTCCATTAGCTGACAAGCATAAGGTTGCGGAACTCTTTTATAATATTAGGGTTACTACTCCTCACCTTCGCTCTGTTAATTATGTTTACACCCAAAACTACACCTGATAAAGCGGATAAGGTGTATTTTTGTTAACATGTAGTTTGGAAATATCCAATTAATCTTAAAAATTATCAGGGAAAACAGGATTGATTGGAGTAGTAGATAGTTCCATATCTAGACTGCTGACTAATTCACAAATTCTGCACAGATTCCTTCTCTTTATCCTGGACCAGATTTACTTGCTCCATGGATTTCTTGCTCCATCATTGAATGGAAAAATGTTCAGCTACACCACATTTATGACAGCGGCTCTGAGATTTTTCCATCTATTTTGGCACTCAGTTTCTTTCCATTACTACCCAATTTTTAAATCCTTAGTTGGCTCATTAAATTTTTCTAAAATACTGATTATTCTTAGCGAAAATGGTCATAATGCTTCAGATATGTTCTAAAAAGTTACTTTACATCTTGAGATATTCATCATTTGTGAAGTGGAAAATTTTTGCAAGCATAAAACCATGGCTCAATGAAGTTCTGCTGGGCGAGGTGCCATCTGCATAACATTTGAGAATCAAAGCGCAAAGAAATTTATTGGTCAGAATTTTCTCTTTCTGTTAAAACGATTGGCAAAAACAGCTAAGGCCTCGTCCTTCTTAAACTGCATGATTTTAAACTCAAATATGTGACTAGCCATCCGTTCAGGGCTACTAAAATTGTCTATGATCGTTTCCTTGGATATTTTGTATATCCAAACTATCCCCATGAGGTGACGCAACCCCAGAATATGACATCATGTATCTAAACAGTTTATGACTTTTACCACTTTCTGACAGTTGCTAAATCTGAACATCATCATTTTTTAAGGAAAAGAATGCTGGAGCTTTATCCCAGTGAAACATGGGTAGTTTTGGAGTATTCAAAATCTTTTAGTCACTTCTGAGACAGGAGGCACTCAAATAATAACCCAATTGACCACTGGGGTATCCGTATGAGTTATCACTGAAGTGCACTAAAGGTCCCAGCATATTTCTTAGGGGCTGTACTTTCCTAACAGAACTTATTTTGTATAAATCGTTTCCAGTTACATCCCTCTCCATCTGAGTGCAGTTGCACTTGTTATTCGCAAGGTCTTGTAACAACTCTAAGATTTGCATTGCATTATCCTTGATCTGATGGAATTGTTCTTTGTCTACTTCCCAAGCAGCCTTCTGAAACATTAATTTTTTGATTACTTAAGTTTCCTATCTCTTTAAGAAAGGTGCTCATTCCATATAGATAGTTACTAATTTTCTCAACTTGCTCTATTTCTTCCTTGGCTATAGTTTCTCGTCCTTCTAAGGTAGTCAGATCAGATTTTGACGTCAAATTTAAAGTATCCCTATTCACCATCTCCAGTTCATTCTACAGATTCAAATTATCTTTATTTAAGCGGCATGTTGAGGACAACTGGTATACACTATTTGGCCTGAAAACTCAAATACCCCTGTAGTTAGCACCAAATGTAACTTTTGGGGTTTACTGCACAAGCTTGGTTGTGATTAAGCTTCTTGATAATATAGAAACAATGAAATTTTAATGTAAACAACTATAAAGTAAAGTCTTTCATAACTAATGATATTAACTCGTTTAGATATTCTCTTACAAGAAGGTATTGACAATCTTTTTTGATAGCTCAGAAAAAAATTGGACAAAGGGAAGATTTCACTTCAATCTCTTCAAAGAGTATCTATAAACAACTTGGTCAAGGGATACTCTCCCTATAACTCTGGTGATAATAGTTGGTACACATGTTAAACTTGTAAGAGAAACTATCTCTCAAACTCTTTAACAAGAGAACAATAAAATTGAATTACTTTCTAAAATTTGTCTTTTAAAGATATCTGCCTTTATTAAATAAAATAAGGGTTTTAAATAAGGAAACTTTGCCCAACTCTCCTTTTGATGCCTCAATAATTATGGCATTTATCGCCAATGAACTTAATACTAATGAATCTTCTCAAACAATAAAACACTTCATCCACCTAATCAGGATCTACCCCAGCGAGATTATGACCCTAATTGGGTTGGATTTGGAAATAGCGTGTTCAACGCTTTTATACAACCCCAGAAGATTAACGTTTTTGAGCTAGCAACCCTCTTAGATAATGTGACTATTTACCCATTTATTGCAGGTCAAATCACCCAGGCTAACCTAAAAAATTACTGCATGAAAACCGTTTCTACAATTCAGTAGCTTCAAAAACACCCATATCATTTGGAAACAATCTCTCAATTAATTCACATATAAAAATCTATTGTCTTTAATTAAACTAACAACCAAAATTCCAACAATAATGTCAGTAATTTTACTAATGAAACATTAATATTCAACAATCTTGAGATCAAGCACATTAAATAAATTAGGCTAAACTCTTGCAAGGAAACAAACTTGAACTATGTTTATAAAACATCAATAAATAAAATCCCTTTAGGTTAGTTATTAATAAAGCGAACCAAAATGTGACAAGACAATCTGGTCTTATTACTAGCCAAAGCTGGATAGTGTAAGCATTTCAATTCCTGGCAGTGGGTTAGGTCCTGATGTTGGAAAAAGCAACTAAATCATTGGGGCTAGCAGAGCCAGCCTAAGCGCAGCTCAGTAGCAGCCAAGAAAACCTGGATGTGGCGTACCACTCCAATGTAGGGGCAACAGGCGTCAAATGCATTGGCATATGAATGGAATACTGCGACATAAAAGTTGTTTTGTGTAAATTTTAAGCAAAAAATTTGGATTAGACCAATAAATTGATTGAAGCGAAATTAATATAGAGCATAATTACGCTCAATTCTTACAGAATAATTATACTTAGACTTTCGACCTTGTGTACCTGCACACAACACCAACAGCATACCTGACAAGAGAAAACACTATATTAATTCTAATTTTGGGTAGATTCTTGGTGCTGCTACCCAAAATTTCACAATAAGGTTAACTGAGGTAGTCTTTTTATGCTGGAATCAGATGAAAGAATGGGCCAAAGAAAACCACTCTATACAGGCCAATTAAAGCTTGTGATCAATGAGGCAGTTGTGGAACACTTTTGTACAGAGTTAGACCTGTTAGAAATTTCTAATTAACGACTTGGAAGAAGAGAAGTTTGGACTAACTTAAAGAGTATACTTTAGTATATAAAAATTGTTTTATAAGATAATAATTACTTTGTTGGAATATTATTAAGTAAATTATATATTTACCTGATGAAAAGTTTTATTAGAGGGATAAATTTGAGACAAAGTTAAAAAGACACAAAACTTCTTTTCAGAAAATTTTCTTTTCTCACGTGAGCTATAGATCTAACATGGAGGAGGAAAAAGTCATGTTTATTCCAACTAAAGGCAAATAGCCATGACCATCAAGTACTAAAAAAAGGCAAATAGCCATTTATATATATTTCTGGATCTAAAGACGTTTATGTATACTTTAATATACATACTGCATCTTATAGTGCCAATATATATTTTAGGTGACAAGTTCCTATCATGGTGGCTGACCAATTTTGATGATTTGATGTATATACTAACGCTTGTGGCTTAGATACTCATATATAATATGGAATAAATAAAACCTTGTTTGGAATACTTAAATACATGTAAAACATTTGGTTTGTTGGTAAGAGTATAAGACTAACCAGTAAATCGCTTTAAAGATTTTATTTCTCTTTGAGACTCTAACTTAAGCCAAGTAAAAATTTAGTGAATTTTCTGTCATTGTAAAATTATCATCAATATAAGCTGATAAGTCTTGAGGCAATAAAGGCTTAAGTCAAACCCTCCTTGAGGCTATAGAAGGGGCTTTTATAGTAAAAGCAGCTTTTTCATATCAGTTTTATTTAAATATTAGGTTATGATTAGTATTATAATTTCCAGTTTGGCTAATTCTTTTCTTTCCGCTCAAAACTACTTTCAAGTGAATTTCAAACTAAAATAAATAAATAATCGCCTTTAAATCGCCAAACCATCATTCAATTTTAAGGTCTCAGGTTCCAGTGACTACTGCTCCAATAGGAGGCGCAGCGCTCCACTCCTATCATATTTTCCCCGTGGGAAAATGCTTCTAGATTGGCTTGTCTAGTCTGCCAATTTTCTTTACCTCTACGTCCCCCAAAAGGACTAAATATTCCATCACACAAGTGACCACCTTATTCAGCACCACCCTATTGCCCACTCTCATCCAAATATCTACTTTGCCTCTAGGTTGACTAAATAAATATTTATCTATATACAAACAAAACAATAAATTTATCTCACCACTGCTGCTTATGCGCTGGCTGGCTTTATCAACTATTACACATTAAAAAGGCTACTTTTATATTAGTTCACCACTGTGTAGGACGCTGAGGCAGAGTTGGCACCGCATCCAATTTTACAAAAAGACCCCAATTTCAACAACTTGTACTCGCCTGCCTGCTAAAACGACAATAGTGGTGTCATTTGCATATTCTCCTCACACCTCCCACCTCAAGTACTGTATATAGAGTTAAAAATGGGGCTAAAAGCATATGGCACCAACCCCATTATTTACTTTATGATCTCAACTGTTCTGAACATATATCGCGGCACCATGTGCCACAGCCACTACCTCTTCCATAACCCATCCATTTCTCAACAGCTATTCCAACTGTTTGCATCACTGCAGTGCCTGACCATTTCTTCTAAACTCGCATCAACTGATGTTGAAAAAATTGTACCCTCTTCTTCACGTTAGACCATTCTAAAAAGTTTTATCCACATCTTACTGATATTAATAATATATTTTATGGCCTAATGATAGCCATAGGCACTTTTCTGGGGATATCAGTTACCCTCTCCTACCCAGTCTGCTCACTCATTGAACATACACAAGAACTGAGCCACAACTCAACCCTTAAACCAAATCTGTATGAGTTGGAAGTGACTTATCAGGATGAATAAGGAAAAGCCACATTTAGCCAAGCATCAACCTCATCTACCCACCTAAAAACGACTTAATGCTGATGCCCCATTGAATATATTAGACTTCATTGGCAAATTGTATGAAGTTCTGAGTTAGGCTTTGTACCAGCCTAAGCCAAAGAAATGTATGTTAAGTAATCTTTGAATACTGATTTTGATGCAAAAACCAATCCAAAAGTTATTCCTTATAAAATGTCACACCATCCCTAGATAACCAACTATCACAGGACATAATCGCACTACCAAAAAGTTTATCTGCACATTGTTAAATTTTAAATCAAAAGCATACTGTGCTTTGGCTTATCACCTGTTACTTTCACCTAATTTTCACAAATCGAAAAAAATCAGAAATTAACAGACTTACAAAGACGCATCAGATGCTCTTAGTAATGTTTATGAAAAAGCATGGTTCAAACAGGACTGAGAATACCCCTACTAACATGAAAAAGTTTACCCATTTCCCTAATGCTCAAATTCAGGCTGAACGTCACCTTGCTGATTATTTTAAGCCCTCATTATGGTCCAAATTTATGATATAAAACCTCACTTAGCACTCTTTTAACCTCACTCCATGTAAGCTTAACACCTTTTATATTGCCTATGTTATATATATGCGCATAAGAGCCCTTGATAAAAAGGTGTCTCGCAATCCACCCTTACTTTATGCCATTGCCAATTAATATTTCTCCATTTCCTATCTATTTTTGCCTTAATTGTTTTGTTTTGTTCTTTTTTGTTTGATTTAGACGATTTGTTCCACTTTCATTGTTTATTTATTTTGCTTGTAGTAATCTTTGGTTAATGTCCATCACTCTGGTCATCTTGCCTCATATGATAGTATTATATTTTCCCTAATGTAACTTTTGTTAGAGAAATCTGATAAAAATTTTTGGTAATCCAACTTTTTCCTGTAGGAGAAGATATTAACATTTTAAAGAACACTATTTAATACTGGGAGCGGTAATTAAATAATCATTCTTCCTAAGTTTTGTTTGATTTAGAGTGTGGGCTTAAAAAGGGTTTTAAATAAATTTATTAGACCAAAAATGTATCTATCTGAATAAGTCTTATGCAGTTCCAAAGTTAAGTGCGTAGAAGTTTCATGCCATAAAGTGATGTAAATATTCTTCCCAAGAGTTCTTTTAGTCAGCGTGTGTTCTTTGATAAGAAAAATGATTGATTTAGGGTCCAAAAGCGTGATTCTATTATGGTAAGGTTGTACTAGTAATGTCAAGATCTAGTTAAAGAATATTCTATTATTTAACGTTCTTAGAATTTAAAAGGTGAGCAACCAAAATCTGAGTTTAATATTGTAGCAGGTTGATGTTTAATTAATTTAAAAATTAAAATACAGTTTTGTTCTTGGGTACCCTGTTTTGTGTCTTGTAATTCTTATTGGTTCAAGTAGCTAGGTAAATTTAGACTAAGCTTTAGCATTATATTGTAATTAAGTGGTCCCTTTTTATCCAGTTGTAAAATTTAATTAGACCAACCATATAAACAATCTCTTTATTATTTATTTTTTTCTTTTTTATTTATTATCAACTTAATATTAATGAAGGCTTTGATTGATTAACTTTCCACCAATGCTGTTATGCCATACCTTATGTCACAATAGCAAACTACGTTTATTAAGCATCTTCCCTATTGTAGGTAGTATCATAGCCTATAATCAATTCCTTTCTATCTCGCTGCCGCGCTAATCCAATTGATTAATTTACTTCAATTTACCTCACCCCAATAACTGTATAAATTGAATCATTTATTAACTTATCTATACTACACCCTTGCTACAACGCGCTAAAATGTGTCACTATGAAATGAGTTTATTTTACTTGACCTTGCCCCTGCGTTGGCATAAATTTGTTGTTATTGATTTTAATTATTATTATCCATTTTTGGCGTCTCATCCTTACCTTAGTTCCCTTCTTTCCAGAGAATGTATGCAAATGCCCAATCTTACAAAGTGCAGTTTATTTGCCAAGTATTTGAAACTAATAAAAGCCTAGAATTTTATAAGAATAATAAGAAAGAGATTAGTCATTTATAAGTGTTCTTTTTTAGTAATATTAGTTGATGCTAAAACTAACACAACTTAGAGAAACCAACTTTCAGCAAGCCGTCAAGCAACTGTTAGATATAAATACTAGGTGAGCTTTTTATTCTAATAAAAACCTTGTTAGTATTTCTAAATTATTTTCCTATTCTCATATTTCTTGATTAAATAAAGAGCACCTGTTGTTAAGTAACTTGTCCTGTGCCACAAAACCTGACGCCAAAAGTGCTAATCTTCAACATTTAGTGCTCACTATTCTGAGCACTTGTTACAGCCAGGTATACCTACTTTAACTACATGCCATGATGGACTATTTGCTGAAGCAGCTGACTGAGGACCAGCAAATTTAGAAATTCTCCAACAATGAAATATAAGTCTTAATGTACCAATACTCCCATTAAACTGGGTAAATTCTTCTTCCAGTGCAGAAATGACCTTCAGCCCCAGGTGACCCTCTAGTGCACCTCAGTCACTTGGCACATGTGGTTGATGAGAGGTGGTAACTTCCCTGCCCCTTTCAGACCCTCCCCTCAGTTCTCCTTACTTTCTACCCTGCTAAAAAGATAGGAGTGTGAAGGGAGGTGGTTGTGGTCAGGGGCCTCTGAAAGTACACAAGGCTCATTTAATCTCAAAGCCATTTACCTCAGGTACAGAGAAATTGTCCTAAGTCTCCCTAAGTTTTATATATAAAAAGAAAGGCAGATCTAGTCAAAAAAGGGTTATGGATTGTGGATCAAATACCTAGATTGTTTGTTCCAATGATAATTACTTTACAAGTTGAAAGCAAAAGGTACAAATCAACTATGATGAGGCCCAGATTGTAAGTCCTGGGGAACATCCCCTGGTCATTGATTGGGCCCTTTTCCCATTCCCAATTAAGAAGGTATTGAAGAGGGCGGCTGTACCCCTCGTTACCCAGTGCTCGTCTACCACGTGGGCGAGGTTGCCCTGGGTAACGAGGGGTACAGCCGCCCTCTTTGATATCTTCTTACTCAGGAATGGAAAAAGGGCCCGATCAATGGCCAGGGGACGTTCCTTGGGACTTACACAGATCTGGTGAAATCCATGCAAAATCAGATCAGTTAGACTGAATTATCCCATCCTATCATCAGAACTACTATGTCCTGGTTCAAGATTATGTCTCCCACTAGAATTCTCTCCTATGTGTCCAATCTCCTAGTGACTGGAGACCCAGACCCTGAACTGGGACACGTAATTCTTGTTTACCTCATTCCCAGCTACTATATAGGCACCACCCTCTTTAGGGTGGGTTGTTGGTTGATTTATTTCTTTTAGTTATCATTAATCAATTTTCATTTGAGCTTATTGAGATTGTGATATGACTGGACTATAAGCCCAAAATACCTGCGGTGGATCAGCTAAAATCTGTCAACGATGATTTAATAAATTACAAATATTTGAGCGCCTTGTAATAAGGTGATACTGAGCCAGGAAGGGTAGTTATTAGATCACCTCCAAATAAGGCGATAAGGTGATAATGGCTTATGATGAATATCTATTAGACTTCCTTGAACTAAGGTGATAGCGAATTGAATAATAATAGACTCTGTCAGAGCCTCTCAGACACAAGGATGAACCAAAGAGAATATGGCGGTAAAAAATAACCTGAGCAAAATGGTTGGTATCTACCAAAGTTGTTGATATATAAGCAAGATGAGAAGATTGGAGGAGAAGGATTGTTGGTTTGAAGAAGAGGACGGAGCAGAAAGGATCTGCTATTGATATTAAATTAAATAAAGTGGTGTAGTCGAAGCTATTCACTTTGTAATTACTAAATTAGTTAGGTTTGTCTTGAGGACTGGCGATCTCCATATTGTACATCCTTTGTTCAATGGGATCAACCCTGTGCAAATCTTATAGGTAGCACAACTATATCACCAAAATATATTCAGTGGTGCTCACTACAGAGGGCCCATGATCAGCCACCAAAAAATAAAAAAACGTTTTAGTTGCTAGCCATGTTGCATTGGGGCCAGCATTAATGGGGAATACTCATAGTACACTACACCATCCAAATTTGTGGAACTTAAAATTGTTTTATATGCATTAAAGAAGCAGGATAAGCTCCTTCAGGAGTGTGATAACATATTGACCCATATTGACAACACGTTCAGCCAAATGTGTATCCTTGGACAACAAAAATGCCAACTTACTAATTGCCTGGCCAACACTACTGGATGACTTCATTTCGTGGAGAGAAGTTGAACAGCACTCTTACCCTAGCGCCCTCACTAAAGAGAGGACAAACAACAAATGGCCGTTCATGAAGAATTGTACTACAATGAATATGAGGCTGTGTACCCAGTAGGCGCCTTTTGCTAACACTCAGGCAGCATGAGCTAATCCACTCATGATGGCAGCCTCAGTGATGATTATGTCTTGGTGGACCAATTTACCCAGGAGATGGCCATACTGCCCACCAGAGGGACCTGCGCTATCATGAAAATGGCGTACAGGCATGCTCTGGGCATTAACAAACCAGAGACTTGACGATATACCGCCTATGGGTCTCAACCAATTCCTCATTATGCTTCAAAAGCTTGCAATTATTAGCGGGAGGAGGAGGTTTGTATCAATAAGCTATCTTCATTTGACCGCAACAGGACATCCACGGGTTCATTAACAATTTGCGTTTGCAATGGAATGAGTCTCATATTGGTGAAAGGCTAAATTGCTGATATACGCCTTAGACGTTGAAAGCGCGGACCAAGCTAATTGCTATCTTCCAAACAGTTACATTACATATCAAGAAGTAAAGGTAACTGTGCTATGGTTGTTCAGAGGTACGCAAAGATGTTGCAGTGAAAGGCTGAGTTTTTGACCATTGGGTTCCAGAATAATAAGACCCTCGCTGCATTTTCTGGATGCATGGTGGAAGCTACATGTTAATTGGGGTAGGGACTCTTTCCAAGTCTAATGTGGGCATTGCAAGACCTCTGCAGTTAAGCCTTACTGTATACATTTCTAACGTCGTGGCTTCAGTTCTGGTGGACAACGACCCCTGCTCAATATTGTTCAATTTTTGCACTGTTCATCTGCTACCTTTACTCCATTAATACAGATCAAAAACCTATTGCAGTTGTTGCTGGACTTTCTATTTGGGGGAATCATCCTGCCCTGTTCAGATTTCGTCTAGTAACCCCCAGCCTATATTATAATTATGCGCCTCGCCTCCAGCCAAGTTTTCCCCAAATGTTTAACTTCTGGATTGGATCTGCTTATTACAATTGCCAGCAGCCCAACTTTTGACCTGGGCCTGTTTACGCTAACATTCAGCAGTCAGACTATCAGCCTGGGCCTTCTTATACTGTTTTCCAACAGGCAAACTATTGGCCTGGGCCATCTTATGATAACAAAGGACATGGACCATACAGGGTTAATTTTTTGATTGAGGTAGCCCTGGGCACCTTGCTTGGAGTTGCCCAACTTCAGGTTCATTAAGTACAGCAGGATCAGTAATACTATAGAAAAGATGGTGCGTAGTAGATGTGACCCTCTACCTCCACTATCCCAACACCAAACGTCCCACATAAAACTATCAAAGTATATTCAGCAGAATTCCCTCAGTACAATGAAGTTTCCTATATCTGCAGCAAGTTAAATGGTTAAATGTATTGACACAAGTAAAAGCCAAGGCTGCGGCGGAAGAAGGACCTCAGGAGCAACTGAGGCCTTACGCCTGTCAAATTTTTGAACAAGTCTCTTCAGGTGAGCTGTAACCGTCCTATGATGCGCCTTCATTGAAAGGAATAAATGTTGCCTCCCAGTAGACGCTATTGTTAAAAATTACCCAAAGTTGGTGAGATAATTATAAGTTTTTAGAAAGAGATAATCTTTGAACGTCCGTGTATCAAATAGTCAAAATTCTTTTTGTTCTGAGTGTACATACTGTGACATGTTTGTAGCAAAAAATTGAGTCCGCGCTTTAATATATATGGGCTCCCCAGTCAATATAGTTCCACTAAGTTGGTGGCGAAGTTGACATTAAAACCTGATGTAGAACATCAAATGGTGTATGAGGCTGATGGGGAGGAAAGCACGGTCTCTGAGGGAACGTACAGTGCTCTACCTTTGCGTTTGGGTCAATTGTCATTGTAGCGCCAGTGATAGTGTTACCAAACATTAATTTCGACCCATTTATTAGAATCAATTTCCTGCGACATTTTGGGGCTGACATTGATATGACAGAGGAGACCTTCAAAATTTTGGCGCAGCGGATTTCAATTTATTTTACCTCCAGTGAAGAGGTGAAGGATCCAGTGCATATGAGACATATCAACCTTGCCTATAGTGACGGGGTGATTCCAGTTCACTACCATTCACTAAAGAGAAGAATCAGGCCCTCTCCCAGCAGATACATGAATATCAAGGGTTGCCTCTCAGAGCTGCTGGGTATATCCATCACCTCGGGACACCATGTAATAGTAAGCACCAAGTTAGAGATAGAAGTACCAGCTGGGATCTATGGGGAGGTCATTGGCCTTACTAAAAATTGCGGCTTGAGCCCTATGTAGCTCCAGGAATTATACTACGTGGACATGGGGAGATCCAGGTTTTACTAGAGAATCTAAAAAAACCCATTTCAAGTCCGCTGACATAAGATAGTGGCGTATTTACACTTGACCCCTGTGGAGGAGGTCCTTTGGGTTCAAGAGTTCAGGTCACTGGATAATTTTGGTCTACCCAACGAATTGCAGACTGGTGTAATGGTGGTGGTACCACGCAGAAATTTATTGGGGTAATCAAAAGAACAAAAAGATTAGGAGAAATCTTTATTTCAAAAATATTTAAAATTTTTGCTGTCGCCAATCATGATTTAGGTTGCACTTGGAGGTGGTCCATAGATTGGATATTAAGGATTATTTCCCCATCAGGTTTCGGCCAATCCTCAAATCAAAGGCAGCTGAAAAAGTAATAACCAAGAAAATTGAAAAGCTGCTGGAGCAAGGGATGCTTAAACCATAAAAGAGTTCAAGGGCTTTGCCCATTCTGATTGTAAAAAAAGGACGGTACCAACTGGGTGGTGATAGACTACCAGAAGCTCAACAGTATCACCAAAAAGGACTTGTATCCCTTGCCGCAGACCAACGATGCTTTGGATCATTTAGGGGGAGCTCGTTACTTCTCAGAAATGAATTTGATAAAGGGTTACTGGCAAATTAATTTGTTCATGGAAGAACAAGAGAAATCACCATAATCATATACAATAAACTTTTTCAACTGACACGTATGCCTCAAGGGCTGTGTAACGCCTTGGCTATATTTCAACGAGATATGGACACCATCCTTGGTGACCTGAAGCTATCATGAATTCTTGTGTACCTTGATGATATCAATGTCTTCTACCAAACGTTTTCTGAGCACCTTAACAATTTAGAGGAAGTATTCGCCGGCTTGTGAGTCCATTATCAAGAGTAAGCTCTATAAATGCCACTTTTCAAGGACCAACTAAAGTACCTCGGGTTTGTGGTAGACGCAAAGGAGCTTAAACCACAGCTGACTAAGGTGAACACTATCCAGAAAAGAATCCTGCCAAGCACTAAAAGCAAAGTACAACTATTTTGGAGATGGTTGGTTAAAAATGACGCTTTATCCCCAACTACAGCTGTATTAGAGATTCACTGTTTGAGTTGTTAAAAAAGGATGCAGTATTTAACAGGATGGAAAATTGACAATGCTCATTTGAAACACTTTGGATGGTGATAATTAGAACGCTTGTGCTATGCTATCCAAATTTTGATAAAACGTTTACTGTTCAGATGGATGTGTCTCTTTCCGCTGTTGGGGCAGTTATATCCCAAAAGGACTATGAGGGGGAGGTGTACCTGGTTGCGAATTGCAGTCAAAGCCTGAACTGCATTGAACGCTTTATACTGTGAATGAGCGAGAGTGCTTAGCAGTGTTTTAAGCATATAAGCAATTCAGGGTGTAATTGCATGGAGTGAAGTTTAAAATAGTAACCACTAATGCTTCATTACGATGGTTGCAGAATCTCAGAGAGCCTGAAGGGCGGCTGGCCCGATGGGCTCTTAAACTGAAGGCTTATGGTTTTGAGATACTTCACCAACCTAGAGCCAAACATCAAAATGCAGAGTGTTTATCAAAATTACCACAATTGCTGTTACAGAAGATCTGAGTGATGTAATGTATGACAAAATGCTCAGCATCAGATTTGATGATGAACTGCCTCAAGTTATAAAGACTATAAATGAGATGCTAGCTAATACCTTTCTGTGGACTAGGGAGCTGTACTAACGTTTTTGGGTTCCACGGTAAATTTTCTGCAACCCTCAGTCAACCAGGCATTTTTATGAGTGCACATAAGGCAGCCAGACATTTTTATTGTGCTATACGTTGAAATTATTGTGCCCTCTGTATTTTTGGGAGAGCATGAACTTCAAAGCGCTTGAAACAATTTTCCGCTGCCACCAGTGCCAAGTGGAAAAGCCATTCCGCCAGAAGACTTTCTATTCGCTAGTGAAACTGAATTTTTCTTGGAAAGCAGTTTCAGATGACGTTGTTTGGCCATTGCCAATGTGAGAAAACTGGACCAATTAAATTCTGGTGTGTAATTGATTAATTGAACAGGTGGGTTGAAGCACGTACAATATGGGATTGGGGAAGTCATAGTGGCCAAGTTAATAATGGAATGCATAATCCAGCAACATTGCTGCCCTTAGTTAATCATTAAAGATAATGGATAAAACTTCACCTCTTACATCCTTACAAAGCTAAACAAGCTGATGGCCATCCACGGGGTTATGATAACTTCATATCACCCCAAGTCCAACGATATGGTTGAGTAAGTTAATGGGACCTTAGTGAACATACTCCAGAATTTGGTTACAGATTATCTTCAGATTGGTATTCTCTCCTTTCCACCGCTGTCTTTGCCTACATCATTAGCTATCACTCTGCAATGGGGAAGAGTCTCTTCTAGTTACTATATGGAAAGCACCCAGCTCTTCCTGCACTGATCTATGACTGCGTAGAAGATACCAGTGGAATGGATCATAACATTACTTGACTAACCTGGTGGCACGTTAATCATGCTACAAGATGAAGCATAAATTTCAGCTTGACCAAAAAGATAAAGGATCAGGCCGCCAATCATGTATGACGTAGCGGGATATCCTAGTTTAAAGAAGGATAAATAGTTACATTTCATGACCAGCACAGGTTTGGTTGGAAGCATAAGCTAGTCAACTTTTGGGTTAGTCCATTTGCAATAATTGAAAAAATGAATATTGATGCCTATACTATCAAGGATCCCGCAAGCGGTCAGATCATAAACCAAGTGCATGTAAAGTTCCTTCAGGTGTATAAAAATAGGAGACTTATCATCCCTTCAAAGGAGGGGGGTAATGATGCGATATCAATGACTGGATGATAAGCCCCAAATAGCTGCGGCAGATCGTCTAAAATCTGTCAAAAATGATTTAATAATGACAAATATTTGTGCAAATTGGGATAAGGCGATACTGAGCCAGTAAGGAAAGTTATTTGGTCGCCTCCAAATAAGGCGATAAGATGATGTTGACTTATAATAAATATTTGCTAGATTACCTTGATCTAAGGTTATAGCAAAAAATAGAATAATAGACTCTAATAGAGTCTCTCAGATACAAGGATCAACCAATGAGAAAATGGCGGTGCAGAATAGCCTAAGCAAAATGGTTGGTATCTACCAAAGTCATTGATATAAGCAAGACGAGAAGATTGAAGAGGGGAGGATTGTTAGTAGGAAGAAGAGAGCAGAGCAGAAAGGATCTAATAGTAATATTGAATTAAATTGAAGTAGTGTGGTTGAAGCTATTTGTTTCATTCTTACTAAATTCCTTAAGTTTGTCTTAAGGACTGGCGATCTACAATTGTCTATCTATCGTTCAATGGAATTAACCCTGTGCAAATTTTATGGGGTATTAGAATTATATCGCCAAAATCTATAACAGTAATCTTTTTAATAGGTATTCCCTACCCGCCACATTGTTGATTGTCCCTAAAAGGCATCTGATGATGAATGCTGTGACCCACAAAAGAATGGTGAAGTTTGCTAAGAAACGTTTTTAATTTTTGTATCCAATATTGCCCATCACTCTCTGTGAGCTTTTGGATGATTATCTATGCAATTATGGCTGCTAATCCGCCATGCATGCTGAAAAACTGGCAACTGTCTTATTTACTGAGATCTATCCCATATGGACCATGATCCGCTGTAAAAATCTACTTTAAGTTGATTAACGGTCATCAACCCAGTCACCTTATTACTGCACAGGTTCAAAATCCTCGTGCACTTTGCGTTGTATAGAATGTATTATCCAATAATAGTATGGAGACTATTATCCGTAGTTGAGATTGAACTATTATTAGGCCCAACGCTTCAGCCAGTACTTCCAATTTATTACTCTGTAAGTCAAACTTGTAGGGATTCGTTCCCTATATTCCTGTCCACCAAAACTTTATCCAGATAACCTGGTGACAGTCTCTTTTGGCCCAACACACAGTTGGCAGCTATCCCTGATTGTGGTTCCCTTTGTCTCTAGATCCCCGTTCAGATCTCTACTCTTCTCTCTGAGAGTCTTCCAATTATTGCCTTCTGCAATAACTTCCTTAATATGGAACATCACAATGGATGCTAATGGTCTAACTATACACCAAATTGACAATATTACTAATAATACTAATAATACTGTTTTTACTGGTAATACTGATGTTTTTATTGTAGTGAATCCTAGTGAATTATATAGTAGGGGATTTGGCCATCTAACCCTCAGTTGACACCTCTTTGATGAAATGGCAGCCGTTGCCATTAAATCACCCTTCCTTGTCTCAGCAGCGATGGTCTTCCCTATCCTGGCTAGGATTCCGTCATTGGACATCCTTGAAACCTCAAACGGAAAGAGTCAGAAAACGTGTCCCTAACATTTTCCTCTCGATCCAAGTGAACCAACCAGAATTGGCTAGTGACTTGCTTAGGTAATGGGACTTTTTACCCATTATGGCAGGTCACTTCAATAACTAATCAATTCGCTAGTTGCAGGTGGCATCACTCGCCTTGCAACTCAATATTCATTCCCAAACAGTTGGTGATAAAAGCTGACCAATCCCAATCAGTACACCTGATAGTTAATCACTATCAGATGCCCCTATTTCGTCAGCCACTCCACCATATGAGATCTTAGGTATTCATCCAGATTGATCCCTGACATATATGACCAGGTGAATATCCCAAAATCCCCTGGACGTAGTTCCTCCAAAACTTGGGCCAACTGATTTATGATACACTTCACCTTAGGGAATTTTCCCCTATCGACACCAGGTAATCTAGCAGGCTGGGAATATGGGAAAAATTTATAACACATCCTCCCTATTGCCTTGATTTCCAGCGAGAAAAGGACTAGGCATGAGAACATCACTTTGGACACCTGGTTAAATACTTCATCGGTTCAAGTGGAATATACTAGTCAATACTCAACGCTGCTCAGGATGACCTCCGACATATGGCGTTCTTCCTCTTCCTCCTACTACCACCTTCTCAGAGCATGGTCCCCATGACCTTCTGTTGTGCCAGGATGATCGATTTACTCATGACGATATTAGTCCTGGGATCCAGTTTTCCCCCCATCAGGGTATATGACCCTCTGTCATATTCAGGATTCTCAGTCCGGCATCCTTGAATTCCTGATTTTCTCCTCATCCTAGACAGGAGACTCTTGCTGTCAATGTTTGTTTCACAGCTTGATTAAAAATACTTATTTTTATTCGCCCTTCATTATTTCGCTCATAACCTCTTGGCTGTAAGTCATTCTTAATTCTTTTCTCAGAAATCTTATCTCATTAATTTTGAGATTAATTTCCCCGAAATTGGAGCCTAAAGGATTATAGAGTGCATAATGGCAACTTCTATATAAGTCCAACATCCCCCCTCTAGTCCAGCTCATATGTCAAATTCAGAATCTCGCTACCAGCAGCTCCTCAACAGTCTGTCTGATCCAGACCTCAGCCTCTTCCAGAAGATGAGTCAGGATGCTTAACGGAACCTCTTCTATAGTCCTTCCAGGACTCATATGCCTAGTCTGGTGCAAGCGGCTAGTCCTTCCATCGAATTACTAGAAAAAGTAACCAATCCCTCAAAAACTAGGCTTGCCATTATTTTGAACAACTCTCAGCCGACCCTTCCCTTGCAGTTGATTACCAAGTTGGACTTCAAAACCCTCCTAAATTCAGCTCCTTTCACTGATGCTCTGAACATCATTGTTGATGCTCCAGAGACTATGCCAGTAACTCTGGATCGTTCGTTCTTTGCTGGGTCAGACTTGCTTTATGAATTTCTCTTCTGACTCAGTCAATTCTACCAACCCGCTGTACTGGTTTCTGAGCTCTCAATTGGTAACAGCATACACTTTGAGCTCCCCTACGCTGAACTCTGGGCCCAAGTCACTGAGGCTTTGATATTAGCACTGAATCCCACTGATCTTGACAACCTTCTAGATCAGGATACTGCTGCTTATACTCTTCACTTTGCTGGCCAAGTTCTTTGAAGTTGTTTGACGAAGTTTCCAGCCTCTCCTCGCTTCCAACGGTCATTCAGCTTTAGCTTACATGAAGCTTATAGTCGCTGTTTTCAGGATGCAATTTGCTCTCTGCGCAACTACATCTTCTACAGAGCTTCCCATTGCTATCTTCTGCTGATGGCGTTAATTGGGGGCATGATTCAACAACCCCTGTCAAGTATTCCTTCTTTGCTGCTGGCTCACATGTCCAGTGTCCTTGATGAAGCCTGTCAGCAGGCGCTCAAGACAAATCTTCTGGCTCCAGTGCCTTATCTGGAATACTCAGGGTTATTCGCCAATTGCCTCTTCCTTTATTTCTGTTTTCCTCCCCGCTCCAGGGTTTCATGTTTGGCATCTTCTGACATTTCAATTTCCCTTCCCCTAGTCACTTTTCTCAGAGCTCGGCGTCCACTCAACAAATGTGTTTTTATGTAGGTCTCGCCCTCACAAGTGTCTGATCGCATATCAATTTTGATGGGATGTTTCTTCCTACCGTGATCCATCCTCCCTCCCCCAAGAGGCGACATAGGCAGAATCATCCCCATACTGAGGACAATCAATAAAAATAAAATTATAAAAATATATCGGCTTTTTTATCTATGCGGTTTTATAATCTTTTATAATATCTTTTATCAATTTTTTATCTTTATTCTTCTTTTTCCTATGGGAATTGACCATGTTTCAGTCCAGAGGTCAATCTTTTCCTCCAAAATGGGTCCTGGGTACTTAAACCTACTAGATTTTCATGGTTCAGAGATCCTTTTTTTGGACTTAACCATCTAGATTGGTTCAGAGGTCCTTTTATTGGACTTTACTTAATCATCAGGACATGACCAACTTAATGGTTCATTGGTCCTTTGGGAACTCTTTTATTTTTTTACTCGATACAACGCTTTAGATACTTAGTGTGGACTCAATTCACGACTCTTCCATCCAAGAGATTCTTGATGGAGTAAGCATTGGTCACCATCTTGGCGATTACTTTGAACGGACCTGACCATAACACATCCAATTTGCTTCTTTGTCCAAAACCATGTGTATCACAATAAGCGACTCTTTCCCCTATTTGATATTCTTCTTATGCCAGTCAGTTCTTATCATCTGTCAATTTTGCTCATATCCTTTTCTTCAAGGTTGTATCAAATGCTTGCAATTGCATATTGATTAGGATACTCGTCAGTCAGTTCAAGTATTGCTCATTTCTCATTCCCAATGTAGGTTCTACTACCAAATATAATATTGGTGGCAACGCGGCCTTCCTCCCATATAGTAATTTAAATGGCATCTTTCCCATCGCCGTATGATGACTAATGTTGTAGGCGAACATCACCAAAATCAGGTACATTCCTCACGCGGAAGTTCTCCCTGCGACTAGCTTCCTCAGTGTCATGGCCAGTGTCCCATTGACCGGTTCTACCAGTCCGTTTGTCTCTGGTGGGAATGATAGTGACATGACTCCTCAGATCCCCATTATTTCATTTAGCCTTAGGATCACATGAGATGTGAAGTTGGTCCCATTTACACTCAGTAGGACTTGTGGACATCCATGCCAGTATACTACTTGATCCATAATGAATCTCGCAGTGCTGGTAGCGTCAAATCTGGTTAGGGCTTTCGTTTTGACCCATCTCATCAGATGGTCAATGGCTACTATGATGTACTTGACTCCTCCTGTGCTCATCACCAGCAGTCCCATCATGTCGATGGACACTGTGTGCCAGGTGAATCCAGGTGGGACCAATCAGTATCCAGTTTTGTTCTTGTGTGGTTTATGCAGCTGGCACTCCACATAACAAGCCAGATGATCCGCAACATTGTAGTTGATCAATTCCCAGTTATAATACTAGTGAATTTGGTCAGTTGTTTTTATCAGGCCTCCATGACCAAAAACCTTGTGAGCTGCTTGTACTATTGCAGCTCTTTACAACAGTTAAGGGAATAATAGCCGCTTCCCATTGATCACCTTAAATACTTGTCCATCCATAGTCTTGGTGGTTTCCATCACTTTTTGAAGCGCACCTTGGATTTCTTGAGGCTCGTCCTCAATTATTCCTTTGACCATTCTCTGGGATAGCTCATCCACCTGCGGGTATACCAACTGGACCATTGGCAACCGCGATAAGCCATCCTCATTCTGATGAGAAGCCCCCATTTGGTGGACTATCTCATAATCATAAGCTTGAAGCTTAAGTGCCCATCAGGCCAGTCATCCTTCTGGTTCTCTTAGATTGTGCAGCCAATGCAGCGAAGAATAGTCCGTCGCCACCTTGAAGTGCGTTCCATGGATGTACACTTAAAACTGCTTGCATGTATATATGACCGCAAGGCATTCCCGCTCAGTCACGATGTAGTTCCTCTCAGCGGCTGAGAGTGTCCAGCTCAAATATGCCACTGGATGCTCGTCTCCAAGTTCATCTACTTGGCTTAGTACAGCGCCAATCTCTGTCATTGAAGCATTGGTTTGAATTATAAACTCCCAATCAAAATTTGGTATATCAGAATCGGCGAATCTATCAAATACTGGCGTAACTCATCAAAGGAGTCCTGGGCTTCTTTATTCCATATATATCCTTTTTTCGGATTCTTTAATAAATGAAATAAAGGCTCAGCTATTCAGGTGAAGCCCTAGAAATCTTCAATAATTTTTGACCATCCCAAGGAATACTTGGATGTCTCAGATACTCTTTGGTACAGCCATACGCTCCGTAGCTGCTATCTTCTGGGTTTGCAGCTGCAATCCATTTTCATTAATCACAAATCCCAGGTATTCCAACTCTTTATTGAAGAAGTGACACTTCCTTGGCTTGATCTTCAGGTTAGCCGTGGACAGTCTCTTAAAAACCTCTTCCAAGTAGTGCAGGTGATCAGTAAATGTCCTACTGAGCACATTGATATAATTAAGATATACCAGGATGCACGACAACTTCAGGTCACTTAATACCATCCATGGCCCTCTGGAACGTCGCGAGTGCATTGCAAAGACCCTGGGGCATCCTTATCAGTTGGTATAACAAATGCGCAGTAATAATCGCACATTTTTCTTGGTCTTCTTCTGACAAGTCGATCTGCCAGTATCCCAAGATTAGATCTATTGCGGAGAAATACTTCGCTTCTCCTAATTGATCCAGTACATCATCAATCCCTGGTAGGGGATATGAATCCTTCTTTGTAATTTTGTTCAGCCTCTGATAGTCAATCACCACCCACTTTGATCCATCCTTCTTCTTCACAATCAGATATAGACTCGCCCAGGGACTTGACGACGGAACTAGAAGTCCATGATTCATTAGTTTGCTGATCTCATCCTCCACTACCGCTTTGGCGGCTTTCAATCTTTGGATCAGTCTCATCCTTATTGGTAGATTTTCCCCAGTATCAGCCTAGTGAATTATGTCTTGTGCACATCCCAAATAGTGGTCACCCCGAGTGAACACTTTCAAATATTTCTCAAATAATTTGAGCACTTCCTCCTTCTGCCCTTCCGTCAGATCAGCAAGCTGCTCCCAATCAACCAATAGGTTTATGCTTTTGGCCACCCCAGCTGGCAATCCCATTTCATTGAGAGACCTAAAATCGTGGAATTATCTCAATTCTTCCATCGGGATCAAATGAATAAAAGCCATGATTTGATTCCTCTTGATCTTCATCAGTTTTTCGCTCAAATTTGCCAAGAGAACTCGTATGTCTCTATGACCCAGCATTATTATCCTAAGAGCCACCCATGGCTCCACTCTGGACTTCTTCCAGGGGCTTCCAACATCTCCATACAACAGCTCCAGAATCTCCAAAGTCAACCCGGTGTCAACTATTATCTGTGTTCCCGCTGGTATGGTCCTTTCCTTCTTGATCCTTAATGGAATTCCCCAGTTTTCTAGGATTTCTGCTGGCATAACTCATCACTTCCTACCAACTAATTGGTATCAAATTGGTATAATGCCATCATTGTATATCAGATTAATGAAGTTGTTTCTCTGATTCAATAGAGCTTCACCATCCTTCTGGTATACCAATGGCAACATCTGACCCAGGATGGTCAACATATTATCCTCAAAGTTACATTTAACTCTGTATTTCCACAAAAACTCCATTATAATCAAGATATCGTAGTTTTAGTTTGCAAAACTATTGCTGGCGCGGATACCACTAATGACCTGAATCGTAGTGGCAGCACACTATATGCTCCACAGGAAACGGTGGTATTTGGCCCAGCTGTTCTGTATTCCCTATTGTGTTTCAAGTCTGGAGATATCTTCATCCTCTTCACCAGTTTGGTCGACACAATATTGATGGGAGCTCCGCTGTCAACTATTGCCCTCACCCTCACTCAATTCACTTGAATATCTATATACATACACTCAGAGTATTGTAATATAGTGTTTAGTGAGTGATTAGTGGCGTTATTAGCCAAATATAGGGTATGAATAATCTGCACCAATAATTTAGGAAACAATTCCTTTATTGCACCAAGGGGGATCGACAGATTGGCCTCATCTAAACAAACATAAGATACCTCATCAGGATTTTTGGCAGTCTGAATCTTCTCCATCAGTTGTTGGGCATACGGCTGGGCAACTTCCTGAATTATCTTGGGGTCAATCTTCTTTTCCCCAGCTCTGGTCACGGCATTCACATCCATGTTGACCACTTGGTATAGCTGATCCTGCTTGTTGTCTATGAACAGATCGCTAATGTCTATCTCTTCATTCATGATATCATGAGGAACAGGTTTCTCCACCGCTCTAGACTGTTCCTTGTCTAGGCAGCGGGCCCTTTTCCATAATCTTTGGTGGCTGCTGTCTCCTTGGCCTGGACCACGTTAATTTGGTCCTTCAGCTTTTTGCAGTGTGCGGCGAAATGTCCTTTCCCGCAACACTGAAAGCAGACCTTCTCTTTCTTGTTTAACCATCTGAATTCTTTGGGCTTATTTTCCAGCATGGTTCAGTTGGTAGCCTCTTTTGCTCCTTAGCTTCCCTTCATGGGATTCAGATTTTGGACTGGATTAGACTTGAAGCTTCTATTTGGGGCATCAAATGTCACTCCCAAAATCTTCAGGTTGTCTACCATTTATGAAATATTTATCTCTGTCGCAAATATAGAAGACATATTTGATGCAAATCGTGATAGGGACAAAGGGCCGCTTTCAAAGCGATTCTAGCATCAAAGTCATCTAATACTTTTGCTCCGGACAGGATCTGCAACTCCTGGTAAAATTGATCCACGAAGCTAGCAAGAGACTTGTCTTTATGGAATTGAATTCCCATAAATTCTTGCTTGCATTTTGACATGCGGGTTGGACTCCCAAACTCCTTAATTATGGCCGCCTTAGCTTTGGCATATGACCAGCTGTCCCCCTCCAAGTGGGGTAACACTAGGTTCTGGCAGTCAGTGTCCAGGAAGTTCATAACCATCAACGCCTTCTGACAATCCCTGTATCCGTTCATAGTCATGTCAAACAGTCAGAAAAAAGCTGGAGCGTTATCCCTATGGAATTGTTGGCAATTTCGGTGTTGCTCTAAATTCCTCTGAGTCATTTCGTGCTGATTCTCTCAGTTCAGCTACTCAGCTAACTTGTGGAGTGACTTTGGGCGTCATCTCCAAGATGGCATTAAAGGCGAGTGGCATATTTCCCTGAGTATTTGACTTCCCTTAAGTATCATGCGAGGACTTCTTTCTTTGGCATCTCTGGACATACCAGGCTCACAGGCGCATCTGTGGGCTTTCAAGTCCTCCACCTCTTTTATCAATTTCTCAATATCAGCACCAAACTTTTTTAAATGAACGCGATCCTCTTCTTGCTCCATTTTCAGAAATATGACCTCTTGAATGAGGTCTACTTCTTTCTTCTTTAAAAAGTTTACTTTTCTGAGTAACTCATTCCCAAAGTTGGCTACATTTTCTACTTCTTCATCCACCTTGGTGACTTGCTCTTCCAAGGCCACAAACTCCCAATGGTCCACAGAGTTTAAGACATTCTGATTCACTGTATCGATCTTGGTCCACAACTTGCGCATTTCTTCTTTATACAACATTAAAAAAGATTCCTTACTCATCTATCCCTGTAGTGAGCACCAACTTGTAAAAATTTAAAGTTGATTATTGGTCATCAACCCAGTAACCTTTTTACTGCACATGTTTGATTTACTCATGCACTTTGTGTTGTATAGAATGTATTATCTGATAATAGTATGGAGACTATTATCCGTAGTTGAGATTGAACTATTATTAGGCCCAACGCTTCAGCCAGTACTTCCAATTTATTACACTGTAAGTCAAACTTGTAGGGATTCGTTCCCTATATTCCTGTCCACCAAAACTTTATCCAGATAACCTGGTGACAGTCTCTTTTGGCCCAACACACAGTTGGCAGCTATCCCTGATTGTGGTTCCCTTTGTCTCTAGATCCCCGTTCAGATCTCTACTCTTCTCTCTGAGAGTCTTCCAATTATTGCCTTCTGCAATAACTTCCTTAATATGGAACATCACAATGGATGCTAATGGTCTAACTATACACCAAACTGACAATATTACTAATAATACTAATAATACTGTTTTTACTGGTAATACTGATGTTTTTATTGTAGTGAATCCTAGTGAATTATATAGTAGGGGATTTGGCCATCTAACCCTCAGTTGACACCTCTTTGATGAAATGGCAGCCGTTGCCATTAAATCACCCTTCCTTGTCTCAGCAGCGATGGTCTTTCCTATCCTGGCTAGGATTCTGTCATTGGACATCCTCAAGACCTCAAATGGAAAGAGTCAGAAAACGTGTCCCTAACGTTTTCCTCTCGATCCAAGTGAACCAACCAGAATTGGCTAGTGACTTGCTTAGGTAATGGGACTTTTTACACATTATGGCAGGTCACTTCAACAACCAATCGATTTGCTATCTGCAGGTGGCATCACTCACCTTGCAACTCAATATTCATTCCCAATCAGTTGGTGATAAAAGCTGACCAATCCCAATCAGTACACCTGATAGTTAATCACTATCAGATGCCCCTATTTCGTCAGCCACTCCACCAGATGAGATCTTAGGTTTTCATCCAAATTGATCCCTGACATATATGACCAGGTGAATATCCCAAAATCCCCTGGACGTAGTTCCTCCAAAACTTGGGCCAACTGATTTATGATTCACTTCACCATAGGGAATTTTCCCCTAGCGACACCAGGTAATCTAGCAGGCTGGGAATATGGGCAAAAATCCCAACATCCACTCATTTCATATTAAAATATAATTTCTATTTAATTCAACAAAATACTACCCAACCAAAAACTTTGGAGGGGTTGTCACCCTCGCTGCCTCTCCCACCCATGGGGTTTGCCCCAGTATGACCTGCGGTTGTCCTTATATAGCCTTTTGGTTTGTTGTAGTGGTCTTTGGTATGTTGTTAGTGGACTAAACTTCTCAATTAAGTCCTAAGGCGTTAATCTAAATTAAAATCAATGTAGCTAATCCTTTGGCTTTTAAATTATTTACGGCAATTGATAAACCCTACCAGGATGGATGTTATTTAAACTAAAGCCACCTGTCACTGTAGTGCAATCACCGCCTCTTTGATGGTTTTGATCCTTATAAGAGAGGACTATTATATTCTTTTTTTGAAAACTACCAAGATATCAATTCCATGAAAAATATTCTAACTCTAAGGATTTGTGTTAATAAAAAGACTTCTAGTCTCTTTTTTATACTTAGAAATATAAGCAGGCCGAGAGCAAAGTTGAGGTGAAACGTCACCAATTTACTGATTTTTTGAGCCAAATTCACCAATTAGTTAGATTTGACCCTTTTAGTGTAGTCAACCCAAGCTGAGAAACATCCCTTATCCTGATATTTTTGCAATTTGAATACCAACATGGATGATTGTATACATAAAGTTTTGAGGCTTTTTGACGTCTGAATTGCCTATAGTTTTTACTTAAAGGTTAAATCAGGAAGTTCAGACCCTATCAATATGACGGAGTCACCAGCTCTGGCTACATCAACAACGGTTATTAGCTCTGCACTTTCAACTCCTATATGAGATACCTTGGCGATATTACCCCTGTAGATACTAATTTCTTAACAGGTTAATCCAAGTGTATTTAAAGCCTGTGTTTGATATATGTTATTAATTCAAACCCTGTTAATCTATGTAAATTTATAAGAAGAACATTTACATCTTCTTGTAGATGTCTAATTTACTATTGAAAATGCAATTGATTAGGCTAAAGTAGAAAACTGGAAAATTTATTAGTATTCAACAGTCAATAGTTGGTAATGCCAAAGAACATGTGAATAAGATTTTTTCACTTATTTTAAGAAGTTACCATTAAGGAGTTTGGTGTGGCGGAAATTTATGATAGGAAGAAATCGCCTTCTTACCATACCCTTCAGCCAGGCGAAGAAGTCTCAGCATTTTTCTAACAGCTCTTACTATGATTTCAGGCTGATGTATATAGGTAAGGTTTTAAGACACTTTAAACTAATATTGCTTTCCACCATGCCTGCAAACCTGATAAGGTATTATGCTGGGACGTGTTACCTAATCTATTTTTTAGAAAAACCATATTTAAGATGATTTTTTTCCATTGCTATGCCATCAGTTTTAGTGCGCCTGATACAGCTTACACTATTTATTAAAGTGGTTAGGTTATATTAATTATCCTAAGAAGGTACAAAGTACTCAGTATGTGACATTGAGCCTGTGTAGTTATATAGGAAATTCCTTAAAAAAATATTATATTTCTGCCAATTGTTTGGTAATTTCATTTAAAAGATCTTAGTAGTGAACATCACCTCGCTGGCGTGGTTTATAAGAGTAAGTGATGCTTTAGTATTAGTTTGCATAAATTAATAATGAATAATGATTAGCTGTTTTCCGCAACTTCAGGAAGATAGCAACATACTTTACTTGTGCCAAGCCAACACCTTTGACATTCATAGGCTTAAAGGCTCTGACTATAACTATTCTGAATGTAGCTATATTGGTATCATTGTAAACAACCTTAGAAATTTTTTGAATGTATACAGCAGTGCACTCATAAATATTGTTTTATAGACTATTGAAGAAATTTGTGTTTGGACTGGATAATGACCATTTCAAGGAATACAGAACTGCAAGGCCAAAAACCACTACCTCACTAGGTCTTTATAGCTAAGAACAGCTTCAGTGTGGTATATTGTGGTATCCCCTGCCATCATTTTACCCATGGCAATTATGAGATACTTATTGGCACCTCTTTTATGAGGGCATTTAGCATAAGACCAACTTTGAAAATAACACTTTGCAGGTATTTAGATAAAACCTTCCATATTATATAAAAAGAAAGTAAACTCAGCACCAGCATCGACCTCCCTTTATTTTCAACCTTGTATTTATTGATGGAATTTACCATTTTAATTATGAAAAAAGATTTTGGCGCGCCATGAAGTTGTCAATTTATATTGTAAAATCTGACGTAATACCACTATGTCTGGACAGTGCTTACTATTGCACCTAGCCACTAAGCTATAGCAAGAACAGATATAAATTTATTACTTCCTTGTGGGTTATATTGCGAAATCCAACTTTCAGAATCTGGGCCAAAATGGATTTCACTAATTCCCCTAGTTCTAATTATCCTAACCACGAAGAAATCAAAGTATCATCACAAATTATTTTGCACATCCTATTCAAGTGAAGTGCTATCAACATATCGCCTTTGTATATGTTTTGCCAGTAACTAGTGAAGTAAAGCAAAATGCCAAAGAGCCCGCTGGGTAAGGGTTACCCTGCAAGAGCTTAATGGATTAACAATCCAAAAAAATCTCTCTGACCCTAATACACCTATCAGTTTGGTGAACAAAGCTGACAACTGGAAAAGGAATAAGAAAAGACAAGATATAATGCTTTGCTTAATCATGAGAAATCTGGTGCTTTATAACGACCATCATAGATCTTACAGAAATATGGAACCTAGTTAGAATTTCCCTTCAAAAATTTTAGAGAATATAACCATCAATATTTTTACTTTAGAAAAAATAAATAAATAATTATATCAGCTATCATGCTCATGCCAAGTTCCCCATAACTACTTCCTTGTGCCAACCTGAAGTTCATGCCTGCCCAATGACAAATTTGAATAACTCATTTTATTTCCATAATGATAGCAAAAGTTGAAGGAAAAGTTTTAATTTTATCTGACCAACCATAAAGACAAACTATATAACTATCAATTTTTATACTTGATTAATTTTGGGATAGAGTTTTAATTTGCCTTACCTTTAATCTATTTCTGATATACTGTAAGCTTGATTTCCTATAGTAAACTTTGTTTGTTGGAAAATTTCACTGATTATATGCTTTTTCAAAAGTTATGATCAATTCCTCGCCTCCATAAATGCTAAACCATAATTTATGGCATACTTAAATCTACCTCAGTCACAATAGCGTTGCAATTCAATCAAATAATACTCTATATATTAAACTTTGCTACAACGATGTTGAAGATATATCATTAAAAATGAGTTTCTATATTTGGCCTTGCTCTGCGTAATCATAAAACCTTTACTATTCAGTTTGAGTATTATTATTGCCTTCCTGGTTTCTCTTCCTACCTTAGTTTCCCTGTCTTTCCAAAACATTTTTGCAGATGCTCAAAATTACTAAGTACATTTTTTAAATTTATTGTGGGGAAGGCTGACCAGGGACGTACACTTCTGAATGTAGGCTCAAAGGAAAACTAAACTTGGAACAGGGAAGGCACCCCAGAGAAGTGATGCTTTCTTGTTGCCAGCGGGAACGCCACTATGGGAAATAGGGGGGAACGTGTAAAGGGGCCGTAACCACAATTGAAAACATGTGGAGGAAAAGGGTCCGATTTGATGAACCAAACTGGGAACCAGGAGGAGACCAGCTGACAGTGACGTGGTGGGAGGTATCCAAACATCCACGCTTGAAAGTGGTCCACCAAATGAGACTGGAATCTGTGGACCGCTTCTGGGAGGGTGGGGGTGGAGCCTGTGATGGCATCTAAGACAATCGTGTGGATGGTCCACATGGCGATTGCAACCACCAAAGCACGAAGGGAGGGCGGAAGGGGGGAAGCCATTAATAGAGCGAGAATATATCTTGACAGACTGAAGGAATGTGTTTGATCCTGACCAAGCAGACGTTGAACTTCGCGCCATATCACTTTAGAGGTAAGGCACTTCTCCAGGCGGTGGAATAGCGTTCCATACTGGCCACACACTCGCAGGATGAGTGTAAAGCGTTAGAGCGCTCAGCTGTATGGTACACTCGCCTCAGGCAGCGCCACACATGGGAACAGATTTGAGGCTGCAACAGAGGGTGGTGTACGTATTTCCAAATAGTCTTCTGGGTCTAAAGGGAATAAGGGATGTCCATCATGTCCAAGTAGTTCACCCTGGATATGACATGGGGCTGTGTGGGGATCAAGCCATCTTGAATGGGTAACCCCTGTACCTCCTGTGTGAACTGAGGAGAGGGGCGGCCTCTCTGTGCTGTGTGTCCATTAATACAGATTCTCCACTCTGCGCTCCGCACGGAGAGGAGGATTCGTTTGTAGTGGGTTTTAGTACCATGAGGACCTGTGGCCGATGGGTGAGAAGCCAGATATTTCATCAAGGAGTGAGGGTGCGATGGATTGTTAAGGCCCAGGGCGCGGGAGACATTGGAGCAGGCCGCGTGAGACCAGTGTTGGGAGGGGAGCGTAGGGGTGGTGACAGCTGCAATCCAGGTGCCCAGGATATTGGCAGCATGGGCTTTAAGGTCAAGCAGGCCCATGCCACCATGACGACGAGGGCCAAACATGACCTCAAGCCGCACTGGTGGTGGGCGGCCTGACCATAGCCACTCTTGTAGAAGGGCATACATAGATTTGAACAAACCCGGGGAGAAGGCGATTGTATGGGCTCCAAACCAGAAATTGGAGAGGAACATAGAGTTGGCTAAAACAACCCTGCCGGTAAGGGAAGTAGGGTGGGCTCTGAGGGAGGCGATGCGCTTTGTCACATTGTCTAGAATATGACTCTCCATTACTGCTGAGGCATACCTGCCTGCCTCCACCCACACGCCCAGATGGCGGACTGGCCCTATGGTAGGGCGTGGCACGAAGGGGAGCACCAGTGGGGCGGTGTGAGGTGAGCATGGAAGGCGAGCACGTGTGTGAGCAGATAGGCCGGGCTAGGCACTGGTTGCAGGGGCCCAGAAGGTTTGATACCGAATGAGGAATATGATTTAGGTTTTGCGAGCATTCAGTGCAGCATTACTTACCTGGGAATACTCCTGGATGAGAGCTTCAAGCGCGCGTGCATCTTGATTATTAGACACCCCAATCACGCAATCATCTGCAAATGACATCATCTTGACTGGGGCTTGGCTTGGTGCATGGACCCCAGTGAGGCGGGCATTCACGTTCCAAAGTAGTGGGTCAAGGCTGAAGTTATATAAGAGTGGGCTAAGGGGGTCCCCTTGTTGTAAGCTCCTTTGAGGGCGGACTACTTCTGTTAGGGAGCCAGGGCCACTCACTGCCATTGTTGCAGATTCTGTAAGCAGCATTACCCAGTTGATGAAGCAAGGGGGCAAGCGGAATTAGTGAGGCAGGCCCTGAGGTATTCCCAGTTTACTCTATCATAGGCCTTCTGTTGGTCCAAGAATACAAGTGCCCCAGAGGCCGTGGACTAGCATGCATTAGCCACAGAGTGACCGTTGACCCAAATCGATCTTATGGGTATGAAACCAAATTGTTCTGGGGAGATGGTGGCAGACGCTACAATCCCTGAAATGGTTAGCCATGATTTTAGTTAAAATTTTTGTATCCGTGTTAGTTAAAGAAATGGGGCGCCAGTTGGCTAGGATTAGCTTATCCCCTTTCTTGAAGAGTGTGATGGTGAAGGCCTCTTGCCCTCCTGGTAGAAGGCGCGTATCCAGAAGGCTCTGGTTAAGGGAGGCTAGCAGCAGTGAGGATAGTTATCTGAAGTACTTCTTATAGAACTCATACAGAATGCCATCAGGGCCTGGGCATTTCTGATTTGGTGCACCGCGGATGGTGGACCAGAGTTTATTTGGAGTAATCAAATTCATTATTCCGGGTATCAGAAAATGGTTCAGATGTGAGTGCTATTGAGAAATTTTGCCATTTCAGTTGGCTGAATTGGATTGGATTGGTACAACTCAGAGTAATACTTTTGTATTTCAATCGCCACTTTGGCTGGCATATCTGCAACGGAAACGCTAATCTCCACACCTGTGTGCAGGCCACGCTCTGGTGCAGTGCGAAGAATTTTTAAAAAAATATGCAGTCCATGTGCCACCCTCTTTAATGTGTTTGGCCTTGTACTGAACACAAACCTGATGTTTGTGCTGCCTTTCAAGTGCGTTGAGGTGGGCGGATGCTTCTGCACGCTTCTGGCCCCAAGCAGGGCTGTAGCCTGTGGCTAGCATGTTGGACTCCAGGTGTGCCAACTCTGCCAGAGCGTTATAGATGATGGCCAAAGTAGCTCATGAGCATCAGGAGGAGAGGTGGTGAGCATGGCGGATGGTATCTTCTTTGAAGGCTGACCATGTGGAAATTGGGTCCGCGCAAAATGGTGTAATAAACTTTTTTGCTGAAGTCGCTGATTCCACCCAAGTGGAAAATCCTGGCGACGCAATTTTGGGTGGGCGGAGTTTGCACCAATGTGGAGCTCTAGCCACTGTGACAGGTAAGTGGTAGGTTATTAAGACCAGCCGGTGGTTGGAGAAATCTTTTTTGATGTGTGGAAGTGGGAAATACGAGATTGAAATTTCGCCAGTGTGAGGATGAGGTTGATGCGGGTCATGGACCTTAGTTGGCCGTTGTGGACGTGGGGGCGCGTCATGTTCTCAAGAAGCGGAGCTTTCCGCGGCAGTGCATTTGATAACCCAAGGGTGGCCTTTAGAACGCATAGTTCTACGTGACCCTGAGGGCATGGGATGAGGAAGGCCAACAGTCCATGGGTGTGTTTAGCCAACAGTTCATGTTGCCAACTACAAAAGGGTCAGGGGGTAACAGAAGGTATTTGACTGATGAGAAAAATTCCTGATGCTCTCATGCACAGGTCGGGGCATAAATGTTAATGATAGCATGTGCCACGTCAGCCCACAAAAATGTAACAACGAGGACATGGCCATTGAGGAAGGATTCAGATGATAAAAATTTAAAAAATTGTTTTTCTTAACAAGCACCCCACAGTGCTCAGACCAGAAGGAAAGGAATGGAGGAACATGGTTTTCTAACGTCCTCAGAACCTCACGAACAGTGGGGCTCCTGGATGGCCAGGATGTCCACGGGTAAATTTTCTTGTAAAAAACTCAGTTTCTTAGCCTGGGATGGCGAGGCCTTGAGTCCGGCGATATTCAACGTCCCTAAATTGAAGGCTTCCCCCATCACACCTTAGGTGCAAGGGGTGGGCACCCGGGTCCACCAGCCTCCTCTGTATCCCCATGGGCCTTTACAGCAGCGCGGGTGTTTGCAGCAACACTATTGGTAGTTTTGTTAATTTTAGTAGACAGGTTCATGTTGGCTTTTGCCTTCACTTTTTGTTTCCCCATTGTTGACCAAATTTTTTGTGGTGCAGATGAGTTTGGTGCACCAATGTTTGGGTCAAAAAAAATTTAAAATTAGGTTGGAGACCAAGTCAGTTTCAATAAGGGGGTTGCAAAGGTCTGATGAAATTGAGTTACCCATCGGATCCTTAGATTGGGAGGCCCAAGACAATTGGGCCACCCAATCTAATTGGTTGAGGGATTCTTGAGTTGCTTCCGCCATGAAGGTTTTGATGTCCTCCTGGCGTTGGGAGTGTGGGATAGTGGAGGCGACTTTGGCCGCTTCCTTAGCCGCGGCCCTGCAGGCCTGTTTGGCTTTTTTTCGCTCTTGAGGGAATACAGGCTTTACTAGTAGGTAGCAGCCTTGTGCTCCCCACGGGAAAGCCTCTCTTTGGTATTGGTGGTTGGTTCATAGTGAGCCTCCCTGCTGGCCATGGCCGCTGAGGGGTGCTCTTGGAATGTAATGCCCTCCTTGGTGGGGCATGCGTGTGCCTTATGGCCAAACGCATCACAGTGGGTGCAGATGGGGGTGTGCTGTCTACGGTTACCCGGAAAGGGTGGGTGGTATGCCCTTCAATATTTATATAAGTGGAGTGCGGGATCTGGGTTAGGTCCTTCACGATCTCCTCAGTTGGAGTCAGAACTGCAATGACTTTGCCAGTGCATAGGTGTGGCATCAGCGTAAAGCATTGCATCTCAAAGGATTGTATTTCGCTGTATATGGTGAGACCCTCTTTCAAGTGCTGCTCCAGAATGGTACGCTTGACTGTAGTGGGCAAAAAGTCAAATGTGAGGAAAATTTGATTGGATTTTGTCCATCTTGTGCGCTTGGTTTCAACGACCCTTTGCCCTTTGGGGGAGATCAATTACTACGCGCACCGCAGCAGCTTCATCTGCTGCCTCCTTGTTTTTGAAACTGAGATCCAGCCAACTTCGTGACATGGAATGAGGTGCAACTTACACCGCGGTCAGGAAAAAAAGTGTACACATCCCCACAAAATTTTTCCCAGAGGGCTGTTTGGTGGATATCCAGGAACACCCAGACTCTGTATTCCACCAACGAGAGTGGTTGAGAGTGCAGCGTGTTGATGTACTGGTTACATTGCGCCTGCCAAGTGAGGATTTCTGGGGAAATAGTAACCGCCAGTTTTTTATTTTTGTCTAATCCGCTGGTTTCTCTGGGGCGTTTTTGAACGTTTGAGGTCGCAGGCCTACCACCTGTGCCTCTTACCTTACTTGCCCAACTGCTCCCTGACATGGGCGCAGACTAATCTCCTCTGTGAGATTATCAAACTAGATTTAGACTTAAATTGAATAAGTTGCAAAAGTGATTACAACGAGAGAGAAAAGTTTTACTAAGTACATTTTAGTTAGTAAGTATCAATTACTAATAGGAACCCAAATATAATATGTTGATAAAAAAACAAGTATATTAAGCCATCTTTTACTGAAATATGTGGCTTCTAAACTTACGCGCAGCTGAGAAAGAACAACCCAAGTAAGTTACCATGCAATTGTTACTATTGATATATGATGTGATTCATTTTATATGAATAAAACATATTTTTATTTTAGAATGTATACCTGCATTTTCAGATTACTGTATTCATACAGAACACTTCTTTTTATGTGACTTGACCTGTGCTATAAAAAATCTGACGCCAAAGATCAAACTTCAGCAACCCCTTTCATTTTTTGTTAGTGTAGTTCAGTAGGCTTTTAATGACCATTTGATGTTCTTTCTTGTGTCTCCTATGTCAACTTTAATGTCTTTATGGTCATCAGAGTTGTATGCTTAATCTTAAGGATCGCCTGATTGGTTTTATTTAGTATATTTTCGCTAACTTGTACCTCAGTCCATAGACAGGAGGTATTAATAGTCAGTTACTATCCTTGTTTGACATTAGAGGTACCTGCCACTAGGATGACTTCTTTTTTGCCTGTTGGTGAAAGTGGTATGTTGGATTTTAATTTAAATGTTTGTAATCAATATTTGGCAAGGCTTTGGGATACAGGTAATTGTCTATAAGCTACCCTGAAATAAGAACAACCCTCCAATAAAGTTACCAACATGTCATGTACTGATGTGAAGTACTGCTTTATAATTTCTACAAGTACTGATATATATTGTTCATGCTTAGTTGCTAAAATGATGTTAGTAAATGCCTCATCAATAGTAATCATATTTGCATAGTTTGGAACTTGAGCTTTATCAAAAAAAGTGTTCAGCAAAGGCAGATAGGGGTTTTTTCAAAGAAAGGTGATCTGCAGAGAAAACTGCTTTTTATGATCCAAATTCTAAAAATCTTCTTTTTTATTCTTCAACGTTCCAGTTTCATAAAGAGTTATTAGAATGATTATTCGTTTAAGGCGAGTATATAAGGGGGAAATAAGATAGATGTTTTTAGAATTTTAGTCATATTGAATTAGGGCACCTTCTTCTGAGTCAATTTGGTCTGATAAAGGTATAAAACGCTTTTGTAATTTATCATAAGTAAGATTCAGGCTGTTTTCCATAAACTACTTTTTCCTTGAAAAAAATATTGGCATCCGCATAAACTTGATTAAATTTTTTGATTGGTGATGTGAGCAGAAGCAGTAGTTTGGTGTTTTCATAATACCTGGGTAGTCATCTTCCAGGCGTTTGATGCGCTGATCATATGCATCCTTAAGTAAATTACAATAATAGCTAGGCGTGGCTTGAGGATCTAAGCAACTAATTCCACACTGTAGCTTTACTGAAGCTAGATATTTATAATTACTCAGATATAAATAGGTTTAGCTTTAGTTTTGGATAGTTTTAATTCAGGTAGGATTTTTTCAAGCTTATTAATCCAGTTGTGAAGGTAATCAACAATGGAAATTGATGCTCTGATCTGGATGCACTTTTCAAGTTGTTTGATCTTCTTGGCAGTCAAGGAGACGATGTTAAGCTGATTAACCTAAAAAACCTATATCATAATAAAGCTTTTTCTAATCTAACTTTAAGTAATCTGAGGCGGTCTCAGAACTTCTGCTTAGTAAATGAGATGTCATTTTTATAGCGTAAAATAGATTGTAATTTTATTAAATATCGTGGTTTAGTTGTGTAATTGCTATGTAAATACTTATGCAGTGGGTGAACATATAGCAAGGCACATTGTGAGCTTGTTACAGAGAAATTGGGAAGCTTCCTTTCAATAGTAACTCTTCTTCCAAATTCATTTGGCTTTTTCATCATGGTATTGCCTTCTTTCCCATATGTTGCTCGGCAAGAGTCTTTGAATTAGAATATAAATCATTTAGTTTAATGTACTTTAGTTTTATCAGAGTGTTCTCAGTGCCCCCTTGTAATGAGCACTATTTGTAGTAATTCTGGTGTAAGTAAAACTTGTGGCGCAGATACTCATTATTCTACAAAAAAGCCAATTGTGGTAGTATTAGTATGCTGCAATCAGCTGAGAGAAGAGACTAAAGACAATAACTCTATACAGGAAAGTAGATCTTGTGGTCAGAGAGCCATATGTAAAGAGCTTAAAAAGAGTTAGACCTGTTAAAAATTAACAATTTATGACTTGGAATAGCAAAAGTTAGAATTAACTTCCAGCAGTATGATTGAGTATAATAAATAATAATGTATAAGGTAAGAACATACTTTGTTGGAATTCTATTAGGTAAGCTTATATTTTTCTTCTGATGGAAATTTAAGTATTGGTATAAGTTTAATGCAAAATTAACAAGGAACAAAACTTCTTGTCAAATAATTTTCTTGTCTCAAATGAACTAGGGATGTCATGTGGAGAAAGATTTGCGTCATGCTTCTTCCAACTAAGTGACAATTGGTAGTATTATGTAACTCTGGGTCTAAAGAAATTTATGGATCTTTTGATGTAGTGCTGAAGCTAATTTTGTCAATTCATGTATTTTAGTTGCCAAGTTACAATCATGGTGGCCGTTTAATTTTGATATGAATTAATACTGATAGTCACGTTCATGGATTGTCTGCAGTTTTTAAATAAATAAAAATCTTGTTCAGAAACAGTTTGATGTTATGGAAATATCCTCACTTTGATGTTAAGGGTTCAAAACAAGCCAATTATTCAAGTTAAAGTTCTTTACGTCTCATTATACTCTATATTTAGCCAATCTGAAGCTGGGGAGATGCTTTCTACTTTAATGATATCATTAATTTCAGCATTTAAGTGACTAAGACGGTAATTATTGAGTAAATTCCCTAAAAGTCTATAGAAGGTGCTTTAAAATTAAATTACTTTTCATATGTCAGTGTTAGTATAGTATATAAGTAATAAAATTTATTATAGTTTCTTTAGTAATTTAAGTAAAGAATTCTGATATTATAATCAGTGTTCCAATATGAAACTTTCATAGAATCAGATGTTAAAAATATTTGACAAACATTAATTTACATGCGAACACCTACCTCAATGTTTTATATGACACTTGGATAATTTTTGGGAGATTAACAGATGGTTTCCTCCCACTATGTAGATCTTTAGAGTATAATTAGTGTCAGTAGTGATATTCATGCAATAGCCTGGGGATTTGATGAATCTGTTATCTTAGGAGGCAGGTCAGATGAAATAAGTATGATTTGATTACTGGTGGCTAGAAGCTGAGGATAGTTGCAATAGATATACTAGTAAGTTACTGATAATTTCTGCAAAATTGAATGCCAAAGATTAATAATGAGAAATGCAACTATAGGGTACAGTTCCATAATGATTGGCTCAAGAGAATAGTTCAGGAGTGTAGCTGCTTGGTAGAGTTTTAGGAGTGACCACAGCAAGAGAGAGATACCAGTTGTGGTAAAAATGATGGTGGATCGCTTTTAAGAAGAACAAGCTGCAGTAGACTCTGTAGTGGGAAGTTAATAATGAGTATTGATCCCTTAAGCCTTAAAGTACAAAGTTGTTCTTAATAAATTTGGTCTCCTAGGAGTGCTTGACTAATATTTTTACAATTTACTATCTTTAATTAGGGATTGGCGATCTCCAATTCGTCCTCCTGTTTATCAGTGGGTTTAAACTCTGTCAGGATTTTGATATTACTGAACGATAAGCCCTAAATAGCTATGGCATATTGGCTAAAATCCGCTGACAAAGGTTTACTAGTATATGGATATTTGAACGCCTTAGGATCTAGCGATATTGGATCAGGAAGGATAGTTATTTGATCACTTCCAAATAAGGCGATAAGGCAATGTAAATTTATGACTGATATTTAAGAGATCGCCTCAAACTAAGGCAATAGTGAAGTTAAGAATAATAGACCCTACCAGGACCTCACAGTTATGAGGATGAACCAATGAAGATACAGTGGTAAAAAAGAGTTTAAGCAAAAGGATCAGTATTGACTGAAGTTGCTGATATATAAGTGAGACGAGAAGATTGAAGAGGGGATGATTGTTAGTAGGAAGGAGTGAGTGGAGCAGGAAGGATCTGTTTAATTAAATTAAATTAAATTAGTTTAAAGTGGTGTGGTTGGGGATAATTTTTCCATTCTTTACTAAAGTCTTTAAGTTTTTTTGAGGACTGACAATACATATATTGTCCATCTGTTGCCCAGTGGGAACCTTCTTATGCAAACCCTTATGGAATATCACAATATTATTGCTAAAATTATAACATTGACGCTCACTACATGGGGCCCATTGATCAATTACCAAATATAAAAAAAGAAAATACTTAGTTTTCAAAAGTGTTGCTTCAGGCCTGCATTGACAGGCAAACCTTATGGCACACTGCACCAGCCAAATATGCAGAACTTAATATGTTTGGACGTGGTGCTTAGGAAGCAGGATGAGCTCCTTAGAGCGTAATGATGTAATAAACCAGAATGATGACACATTCAGCCAAATTTAGGTCCTCGAATTAAACAGGAAACTTGCTAATCGTCTGGAAAACACTACTGAACGACTAAATTGTGCATAATGAAAGTTGAACAGCACCACTCACCCTCAGCGCCCTCATTGGGAAGTGAAAGAACTGCAAGAGTCCGCTTGGTAGAATTGTATTATGATGAATATGAGACTGGGTACCCAGTTGAGGAACCTTTTGCTGGAACTGCAGGCAGCCCCAGAAATGATTATGTATCAGTGAACCAATTCCTTCACGTGTTGGAAGTACTGCACACTGAAGGGGCCCACGCTAACCCTAAAGCAATAGACAAGCCATGCGCCGCTGGCCCTAATGGACCAGCGTTTCAATAAGATACCACCTATGGGCCCTGACCATTTCCTCAGTATGCTCCAAAGGCTTGCAGTTATTAGTAGGGAGGAGAGGTTTCTATTAATAAGATGCTCCGTTTGACTGTGATGGGAACACCCATGGGTTCTTTAAATGATTCAAGTTTGCAGCGGAAAGAGCCTTGGATTGGCGCAAGGCTAAATTGCTGATATCCTTCCTGGATGTGGGAAGCGCTGACCAAGTCACTTGCTATCTTCCAAGAAGTGCCATTACATATCAAGAAGTGAAAAATATGGTGCTGCGGTTGCTCAGAGGTACTGCAAAGGTGTCACAGTATAAGGATGAGCTCTTAACCATTGTGTTCAAGCGTAATGAGACCTTCGCTGCATTTGATGAATGATTCATGGCGGAAGCCCACTTGTAAATTTGGGCAGGGACTCTATTCAAGTCAATGTGTGCATTGTAGTGACCTCCGCGGTGAAGCCATACTATAACCTTATATTTTGTCGTGGTCCAGTTTAGGCTTACAGTGTACCCCTGCTCAATACTGTTCTTTTTGCACTGTTTATCTGATACCTTTACTCAGTTAATACAGATCAAAAATCTACTGCGGTTCTGGCTGAACTTTACTATTTGGGGGAATCCTGCTCTGTTAAAATTCCGTCTAGTAACCCACAGCATATATCATAATTTTGCGCCTCGCCTCCAGCCAAGTTTTCCCCAACTGATTAACATCTGGTCTTGATCTTCTTATGACAATTTTCAGCAGCCCAACTTTTGACCTGTGCCTGATTATGCTGACCTTCAGCAGTCAGACTATAATCCTGGGCCTTCTTACGCTGATTGCCAACAGTCAAACTTTCAGCCTGGGCCTTCTTATGATAACAAAGGACATGGGCCCTACAGGGTTAATTTTTTGATTGCCGTAAAAACCGCGGGGTTTTTACTGGTGCTCAGGTTTTCTTAACTACTGACTCTGGTAATAGATATGAACTTGCTAATTGTATGAAGACAATTAGCTTAGTGAGCTCATATTAAATGGGTAGATTTGGGCCTACTCTGGCGGATAATATTATAAGTGACTTCAGCCTCACTCTAGCAATATATAAAGATTCAAGCGACTTCATCCTCACTCTAGCAATATATAAGGATTCAAGTGACTTCATCCTCACTCTGGCTTTAATACTTAGACAAGCTCTCTTTAATAAGAAGCAGATAAAATACAAGATATAATAAATATAAAATATAGGTCTAAGGTCTTTTTTATTATTACAATCAGGGAATATTTTTAGGCGAAAGTAAGGGAGGACATGTGCTAGAGGTAAGTCATGGTAACCAAAATGGTCTTGGCACGCCTAGCTGATGAAAAAAGAGATATTGGTTCTATTTTGAGAAAGATTACAGCTGATATTCATGAGGGATAGAGTATTTAATCGCCAATATTACTAGCTCACATTTTTGCTACTAAACCCAATGTTTTCCCATGAGCAATTGCCTATTTTTGAGTATACTTACTCATATCCACGTTGTCAGCAACAATCCCCAATGAAATTGTAACCAAAATTAACATCAGACACGATACTCTGGGAATTACAATTAATCATTTGTTTGGTTATTACTGCTGAATAGAAGACATAATTAGATTGCCAACTAAAATTTAATTGATAAGCTAAATTAGATGTGTGAACTAAAAACTCATATAATTGAAACTTAACTAATCACAAGTTGGATAATGTGATTATATAGAATTCCCACAATTGCGGTCACCCTAAGCACCTTGCCTGGAGTTTCCCCAACTGTCAGGTTCATTAAGTACAGCAGGATCAGTACTACCAGGAAAAAGGTGAAGAGAAAGTAGAGATGGGACTCTCACCTCCGCTATCCCAACCCCAAACGTCCTATCTGAACTATTAAGTTATATAGCAGAAGTCCCTCAGTACAATGACAAGTTTCTATATTAGCAGCCAGGTGGAGGGATATTTGTACTAACATGAGTGCAAGCCAAGGCCACGGCAGAAGAATAACCTCAGGAGCAACCAAAGCATTACGTCAGTTAAATTTTTAAACAAATTTCCCCAGATGAGCCAGAAATGTCCTCAGATTCACCTTCCATGAAAGGAATAAATGTCGCTCTCCCAGTGGAACTAATGTTAAGAAATACTCTAAGTTTGGGGGAGAGATTATGAACTTTTTTGGGAAGAGAGATCCTTTAGATGTCCACGTATTAAACAGTCAAGATCTTTTTATTCTTGATTTATGTACTGTGACATTTTTTATGTAAAAACTGAGACTTTACTATATAAGATATGGTTGCTCCACTTAACGTAGTCTTCACTAAGTTGGTGGCGAAGTTGATGTTAAACCCTGGTGTGGAACATAAAGTTTAGTATGGGCTGCTGAAGAGAAAGCACAGTCTCCAAGTGAGCGTACAGTTCTCTACCCTTGTGTTTGGGTCAATTGTCATTGTGACTCCGGTGATAGTGTTCCTAAACAGTAATTATGACCTGTTAATTGAAATTGCTTTCCTGCAACATTTTGCTGTCATTGATATGACAGAGGAGACTTTCGAAATTTTGGGGCAGCAGATCCCAATTTATTTTGTCTCCAGCGGAGTGCAAAAAGATCTAATGCATATGTGGCATGTCATTTTGCTTATAGTGACGGATTGTTTCCTGCGCACTTTTCAAAATTAAATTAAAGACCTGAGCCCTTCCCCAGCAGATATATGCATATCAAGGGCTGCCACTCAGAGCTGCGGTCCTATATTCATCACCTCAGGACATCAAGTAATAGTAAACACCTAGTTAGAGGTAGAAGTATCAGCCAGGATCTATGAGGAGGTTATTGAGCCTTATCAGCAATTACAGCTGAGCTCCATGTGGCTCCAGGAATTATACTACTGGGACATAGGGAGATCAAGGTTTTACTAGAAAATTTAGAAAAAGAACTATTGCAAATCCGTCAACACCAAATAGTAGCATATGTACACTTGATCCCTGTTGAGAAGATCCTGCATGTTCACAAGTTTGGGTCGCTGGATAAATTTGGTTTACCCATTGAGCTGCAGAACGATGTATTGACGGTGGTACCGCGCAAATACTAAATGAGTTTATCAAAAGAAAAGAAGGATTGAGATAGCTTTAATTCAAAAATATAAGGATAACTTAGCCATCAACGACCATGATTTAGGGTGTGCTCAGGGGGTGGTCCATTGATTACACATTTGAGATCACCCCCCATCAGGTCTCAGCCAATTCACCAATTGAGGGCATCTGAAGAAGTATTTACCAAGGAAATTGAAAAGCTGCTGGAGCAAGGGATGCTTAAACCATAAAAGAGTCTATGGGCTTCACTCGATCTAATTGTAAAAGAAGGATGGACCAACCAGGTAGTGATAGACTATCAGAAGCTAAACAGTATCACCAAGAAGGAATCATATCCCTTGCCATGGATTGATGAAGCTTTGGATCAGTTGAGAGGAACTCATTGCTTCTCAGTGTTGGATTTGATACCAGGGTACTGGAAAATTGAGTTGCCTGTGGTGGAACAGGAGAAATGCGCCTTAATCACATCCAAAGGGCTTTTTCAACCAGCATGTATATCTCAAGTTCTTTGTAAGGCCCCAGCTATATTTCAACGGGCTATGAACATCATCCTTGGCGACCTGAAGTTGTCATGTATTTCCTGTACCTCAACAATATCAATTTCATCTCCCATACATCTTTATGAGCAACTTACCCATTTGGTGGAAGTATTCTGCCATCTTGCTGAGGCCAACGCCAAGATCAATACCCGTAAGTGCCTCATCTTCAATGACTAAATGATGTACCTTGGGTTTGTGGTAGATTCAATGGGGCTGAAACATCATCTGGACAAGGTGGAGGTTCTCCAAAAAATGTCTACGCCAAACAGTAAGCGCAACATACACGAATTTTTGGGATGGTCGGATACTACTGATGCTTTGTCCCCAACTTCAGTTGTATTAGGGTACCGCTAATTGAGTTGTTAAAAAAGGATGCAGTGTGTAAATGGACATAACGCCGACAATGCTCATTCAATACCCTTTGGACGATGTTAATCAGTGCGCCAGTGCTGCACTACCAAGAATTTTGATTGAGAGTTTATCGTTTAGATGGATGTGTCTCTATCCGCTGTAGGGGTGGTCCTACCCCAAAAAGACGATGAGGGAAAGAGCATCCAATTGATTACTGCAGTTGGAGCCTGAACTGCCATAACGCAATTATACCATGACCACGCGGGAAGGCTTTATGGTGATCTGCATGTATAAGCAAATTAGGGTGTATTTGCATGGTATAAAGTTCAAAGTCATAACGGATAATGCTTTGTTATGCTTGTTGTAAATCTCAAGGAGCCTGAAGGGCGTCTATCCCGATGGGACCTCAAACTACAGGCTTATGACTTGGATATCCTACACTAACTTGGAGCAAAACACCAGAAAGCTGATGCTTGTTTTGGCTATCAACAATTGCCATAACAGCAGATCTGAGCAATGTGAGGTATGATAATATTCCCAGCGCAAAATATGATGACAAACTTCATAAAGTCATAAAGGAATTAAACAAGATGTGATCTAATATCTTTTAGCAAAACGGCGAGCTGTATAAGCGGATTGGACCTTAATGGTGAACTTTCTGAGACCCTTTGCATGGACAAACATTATTATGAGTGCAAATAAGGCAGTTGGAAATGGTGGATTTTGCAAGATGTTGGAATTTTTGTGCCCAAATTATTAATGTTAAACATGAAATTTGATGTTCTTGAAGGACAATTTCCTGATGCCACCAGAGCCAAATGAAAAAACCATTCCACCAGAAGACCTTCTATTCGCTAGTAAAACCGCATATTGCTTGGCATACAGTTTCCAAAGATGTTGTTGGCATTCTGTCGACGGGAGCTAACAGTTCCAAGTTCATTCTGGTGGTGATTGACCACTTGACCAGGTGGGTTGAAGCATGGGCAATATGGGATCTGGAGACGGTCACAGTGGCCAAATTCATAATGGAATGCATAGTTAAGCGACATGACTGCACTCAGTTTGTCCTTACTAATACCTGAAAAGACTTCATCTCTCACAACCCTGCCAAAGCTAAATGAGTCTACGGCCAACTGTGGGGTTTTAATGACCTTATATCACCCCGAGTCCAATGGGACAGGTGAGCAAATCAAAGGGACCTTGGTGAACATAATCTGGAAATTAATAACGGACTGAACTTCTGATTGGAGCTCTCTCCTTTTCTTTGCCATCTTTGCCTATAACATTTATTTACATTCTGCCATGGGAAAGAGTCTTTACAGTTAATATATGGATGGCACCCCGCCCTAACTGCAATAATCTATGCTTGTGTAGAAGATACTGGCCAAATGGATGCTCAACATTACTTGACTAACCTAGCTAACGCTTTAATCAAGTTGCAAACCAAAGCGTAATCCTTCACCTTGGCCAAAAAGATAAAAAACATCAGGCTGCCAATCAGTTATGGTGTAGTGGACAAGCTCAGTTCAAAGAAGGAGAGTTGGTTCTGTTCCCTGACCAAAATGGGTTTGGTCAGAAGCATAAGTTAGCCAACATCTTGATTGGTTATTTTCAATAATTGAGAAAATGGGTATCAACGCCTACACTATCAAGGGCCACCAAGCGGTTGGATCACTAACCAAGCGCATGAAAAGTTCCTTTAGGCGTATAAACAATTAGAGACTTACTTTCCAGTCAAGGGGGTAATGTCAAGGTTCTAATATAACTGAATGATAAGCCCAAATACTTTGGCGGATTGGCTAAATTCCGCCAACAACAGTTTACTAGTGTGCAAATATTCAAGCGACTTGGGATAAGGCGATATTGAGTCAGGAAAGATAATTATTGTATACCCTCCAAATAAGGTGATAAGATGATGTCAATTCATGACAAATAGCTAAGAGATCGCCTCAAACTAAGGCATTAGTGAAGTTAAGAGTAATATACCCTGCCGGGACCTCACAGTTATGGGGATGAACCAGTGAGGATATGTGGTAAAGAATAGTCTAGCTAAGGTTTTGTTTTGACCTAAGTCGCTGATATATAAGCGAGATGAAAAGATTGAAGTGGGGAGGATTGTTAGTAGCAAGAAGAGAGCGGTGCATGAAGAAATTGTTAAATTAGGTTAAGTGAGGTGGTGTGATCAGGGATAATTGCTCCATTTTTTATTGAAATCTTTAAATATCTCTGAGTACTAATAATCCCATATCCTCCATCTGTTGCTCAGTGAGAACTGAAACTGTGCAAACTCTTATAGCATATATCAACTATATCACTAAAATTATTTAAACCTCTGTGCATTAAGCCGCCGAATCTTACCTAATCTGACGTAAATTTGACATTAGTGCTCAAAACAGGGGACCCACTGATTCAACTCTCTAGCTCAAATACCTGTACCTATATCAAATTCTGGTTACTTTTGTCAAGACCTTGTGTGTTTCCATGTCAAACATAATGTTGACCCTATGGATCTTTTGACAAGGAACTAGCCCTGTTCACATTTTAAGCTATTTGGCCTCAGTGGCTCCCTGATGAAGTTGTCATTATCTGCTTTCCCAGCTCTTGAGTTGGCCCAGCATGGATGCTCCGCAGGTGTCAACGCCACTAAGCTTTGCAGTATTATGAAGTGCTCCTTTGAATGTATCATCTTTACGATGGGGACCTAGTAAAACTTTCATGACTATGTTCTTCAATCAGCACAATCAGGATCAGCACTACAAATTGTATATTTCCTAATTGGATGCAATGACCACTGGCCTGACATGCCATCTTGACTCTCACAGCCCAGTAAAGTACCTTGTTGCATATGTAAAATTATCTATATGACAGTTTCGCGCATCCTAGCTTGCCACAACATTAAAAATTGGGTACATAATGAAGTTTGTTCAAGCTCAGCAAAACAATAATCAGCTGCTGTTGGAGCATCTCAAACAGGCATTTACGGAGTTGAAGAAACTCTTGTTCAAGTACCTACCCATGTTGATGACAATCATGGTTAGATAAATCAACTTTTACCCCATTTTAAATCAGGAGCTACCCCTAAGTTATGGGTGAGCTGCTGAATTGGAGAGGACTTATGCTCAACTGGATCAGGGATGTGACTACTGTCAGGATTCTCCCTGGATTGCGTGAAAGCCTTGTTTAGGGGGAAAATTGATATAATTATCCAAAGGGCATATTTTGCAGATGGCCAAATAATTTGAGAACAGAGTTCAATTCAACCAGAATACTGAATTTGGGGCTTTGCATAAATTATGCTGAATTAAGAAAATGTACATTTCCTATTCATTATCTAATCTCTATCCACTCTTTATCTATTCCCACATATCCTAGCATTGGGACTTTCCTACAGGTCCCATGACACTACCCTTAAATATCCCTATTCCTATCCTTATATTTTGAAGCACTATAAATAGTGCTTTATTGTTCTAAATAGAATACTTCTCCCATAAACTCTTATTTTATTTTACTTAATTTTATGAAAACCATCTCATCCAAGGCTGTTAAATTAGAAGCCTGGCCTTCAGATGATCATGCTGCCAATGATTCCTCCCTGGCAGCCCAACAAAATGGTGCTCCCTGCAGGTTGCTTCTGAGTTGCACCATGAGGATATGGCCTCATCTTGGACGAAAAGAGTTTCTAATCATCAGTAGGTACTCCAGACCCTGACCTTTTGACATACTTACACTGGAATGGTCGAGATGCAATCACTGTGGGAAGTGATTTCATCAAGAAGAGCTTTACGTTTCCTAGAAGAGAAGATCCTGTATGCTTCAAAACACTAGGCCAACTCAAGCCCTTACTCAATTTAATGTATATGCCTAAAATAATTGAAACAGATGAAAGAGAGCAATATAGCTAACATCATAAAGTGAAGAGATTGAAAAAGGCAATACTTTTATTATTTACAGGAAGCAAAATATACTAAAAAAATGGGGCATTGACATTATTTCTTTGACCACTCGAAGTCACTTTTGAGCGATTTTAAATTTAAGTTTATTTATCCACAGCCATCTGCAGCAAACCTATTCTTTGATGTCCTTGGCTCTGCCGCCGGCCACCCCAGTGTGGGGCAGCAGTGCACCCCCACCTAGCGTTTTCCGCCCCATGGGCAAGCGCGTTTGGAATTGCTCAAACAGCCCACCCACTGCTTCCAACCGTTTTGTCCCCCCATGGGACTTAGGGCTCCACCTGGCGCGCGTCCACCCTTCTCGCCCCCATCCTCTCGCCCTCCCTCGCTCTGCCATTCGTTATTTCCTCAGAGTGGACTATGGGCGTTTGTTCCCATATGCCAATAAGGCAATTATTGACCTAGCCACTGCGGCCTTTACAACGGCTGGCTTTATAGACTTCCGCCCTTTTAAGGGCTACTTTGACGTTGGGTTCCAATCTGAGGAGGATGCTGAAGCGGCAGCACAAACTCCTCTAATTTATAAAAAAAACCCATTCCCACAACCCATACTCGCCTCCCTTCAGACACCATGCTAGTGGTATACTTTGCAAATCTCCCATCCAACCTTCCACCCCAGGTTTTGTATGACCAGTTGGTCGCGGGGCTCATGGCTTATGGCACTCAGCCCAACCTCATCTTTGCCATTCCATCTGGTGCGGAACGCCTTGCTGCTCCTCATGCAACAGCCACCATCATACCACATCACCCTACCATAGCCAACAAATCCCACCCCACGCTAGTGTGGCTGCAGCGCCTGATCATTTCTTTTGGGCTCAGGTCAATAGTGGTAGGCAGATTTGTTCCCTCTGCTTTGGCCTCGACCATGCAAAAAGAGCGTGCCCTCAGGCCAAATCCGCTGCTGCGGCTTCTGAGCCCCCCTCTGGAGGTTTAGTATGGGGCGCTTTGCTGCCCCCTCCCACCCTCCAATCTCGTTTGGTGGGCCCACATGGAAAATCAGCCCCCCCAAAACATCCATCCTCACTCTCCCACCTAAATCTACGCCAGCCCATCAGAGCAATGCTTGGACCACCATTTACACCCAAGCAGCTGCCCATTCGCCCAATCCTATCCACCTAAATTTAAACGTCACTATTCCAGTGAACCAAAATCCATGGGATCTATTGGCTGAAACTGACGAATCAGGTAATGTCCTCATTAGTAAGCATACAGGTCAACCTTTCTGCCAAGGCGATTATGGGCAGGCAGAATTTTTCTTCCCAACTTCAATAAAACCCCTACCCCTCGCCATTTTTCTCCTCTATCCAATACAGCCCCCTTCCAAAGTGACCACCAGCTCGCCTTAGCTGCGGTGGCCTCTCCTCATTGCCCAAAACTACGCTTCGCGGTGGCCCAGTCAGTGGCTCAGCTCCAGCATGGCCTGCCCACCATCTTCTTCCCCCCTGACTTCCCTGAATCTCCCTGCAGTGACATCTCGAAACTATTCAATGATGCTGAAATTGCTGTTATTATGTTGCAACGATTGCTTCATTCAAATCCTCAGCCAAAGTCACCCGCCACAGTATCTCCCTTTTCACCCAACTTCCTGAAGCCCGCAAAGAAGCTGAAGTTCTCCTCGCAGCTTTTTGTTGAAACACTTTCCCATCATTATCTTGATGCGGAAGTGGAAAACTCCTACTACGCTGACCTCAGCCCCCACTATGCGGATGCCCCAACGCCCTGGTTCTCTGCTCTGATCTGGTACTGTAACCAACATCCCTTGGTCGAGGTGGGTCTTTCTGAAAACCAACCCCCGACACCTCCTCACCCTCTGCCATGGTGGGTTAGCAGTTTCTGCTTCCCACCTGGTTAGTAGTTTGTTTTGTCACTTTGAGTGTTGTGTTTGGTACTGTCCATCCCCTGGTCGGCGTACCTCAAATAAATTGAAAGAATAGGACATTGACTGAAAAGAAGCTTGGGAAAATATCACACAGAGAAATGACTACGGGCCTATAGGATGGGTTTCCCATTATGAGGAGAACCTCTTTAAATTTCTCACTAAAGTGAAGCATTATAGAAAAGAAATTGACCAAATTGATGATTATACTCCAGTCAAAGAGCGAAGATCAAACAAATTTTTATTCTCATAATTTAAAAACCACAAATGATTTTAAAACTAATAATAACAATCATTTAGGATAAACTTTTCTTTCTCGTTGCAAACATATTTGCAACCTATTCAATTCAAGACTAAATCTAGTTTGATAATCTCAGAGAGGAGATTAGTCTGCGCCCATGTCAGGGAGCAGTTGGGCAAGCAAGGTAAGAGGAGCAGGCGGAAGGCCCGCGGCCTCCAACGTTTGAAAACACCCCGGAGAATCTGGTGGAATAGACAAAAATCTCAAAAAACCGGCGGTCACAATTTCCCTGGAGATACTCACATGGCAAGCACGATGCAACCAGTACATCAACACGCCACACTCCCAGCCACTTTTGTTGGTGGAATTCGGAGACCGTGTGTATCTGGACATCCAAAAAATGGCCTTATGGGAAAAATTTTGTGAAGATGTACACAAAATTTTCCTGACCGCGGTGTACATTACACCTCACTCCATGTCATGTGGTTGGCTGGACCTAGGTTTTGAAAGCAAAATAGCAGCAGACAAGGCTGCAGCAGTGCGCATAGTGGTTGACCTCCCCGAAGGGCAACTAGTCATCAAAACCAAATGCACCAGATGAACATATTAAAACAAATTTTCCTCACGTTTGACTTTTTACCTACTACGGTAAAATGTGACATTTTAGAGCAACACCTGAAATATGGTCTCGCCGTATATGGCGAAATACAATCTTTCAAAATGCAACGCTTCACACTGATGCCACACCTGTGCACTGGCAAAGCCATTGCAGTTCTGACCTCAACTGAGGAGATTGCGAAAGACCTAACCCAGATCCCGCACTCCACTTTTATTGATATTGCAGGGCATACCACCCACACATTCTAGGTAACCGTGGACAGCGAACCCCCCATTTGCACCCACTGTGACGTGTTCAGCCATAAGGTGCACGCATGCCCCATCAAGGAGGGCGTCACATTCCAAGAGCACCCCTTGGCAGCCATGGCCAGCGGAGAGGCGCACTACGAACCAACCGCAAGCACCAAGGAGGCTTTCCCATAGGGAGCACAAGGCTGCTACCTATTGGTAAAGCCCATCTCCCCACAGGAGTGGAAGAAGGCCAAGCAGGCCCATAGGGCCACGGCCAAGAAAGCGGCCAAGGCCACCACCACCATCCCACACTCACAACGCTAGGAGGACATGGAGACCTTCGCAGCAGAAGCGACTCAGGAATCCATCATCCAATCAGATTGGGAAGCCCATGCTGAGCGGGCCACTCAATCTGAGGATCTGATGGGAGATTTGATCTCACCCAATTGCTGCACCCAAGCTCCAGTCAAAACCGACTTAGGACCTATCCCAACTGAAAATTTTTTTTTGACCTGCTCGATGGTGTACCGAACTCATATGCACCACAAAAAATTCGTCCGACGTCGGGAAAACAAAAGCGAAGGCCAAAGCCAATGCAACTCTTTCCGCAAAAATTAACAAAAACCCCAATAGCATTGCTGCTAACACCCACGCTGCTGTGAAAGCCCGTGGGGACCTTGAATTGGCTGGTGGGCCTGGGGGCCCACCCTCACACCTAAGGTGCGATGGGGAAACCTTCACTCTAGGGATGTTGAATATCGCTGGACTCAAGGCCTCCCCATCCCAGGCTAGGAAACTGAGTTTATTACAACACAATTTACCCGTGGATATCCTGGCCATCCAGGAGTCCCACTGTCCACGAGGTTCCAAGGAAGCTTGGAAAACAATGCTCCTCCCATCCCTATCCTTTTGGTCGAAGTACTGTGTGGTGCTAATTTAGAAAAATAATTTTTTTAAATTCACATCCTCAGAAACATTCCTAAATGGCTGAGTGCTCGTTGTCACCTTCTCGTGGGCTGACGTTGCACATGCAATTGTCAACATTTATGCCCCAAATGGTGCACATGAGTGTCAGGAATTTTTCTTGTCGGTTAAATCCCTCCCACTACCCCCTGATTCTTTCCTAATTGGCGACATGAACTGTTGGCTAACCTCACCATTAGACTGGTGGCCTCCCTCACCCCACGCCCCACAGGGTCACGTAGAACTACGCGTTCTAAAAGCCACCCTTGGGTTAACGGATGTGCTGCCGCGACATGCCCCACTGCTCAAAAACATGACGCGTCCCCACATCCACAACAGCCAATTAAGGTCCATGACCTGCATCGACCTTATTCTAACACTGGCGAAATTCCAACCCCACATCTCCCACTTCAAAACAACGAAAATGGAATTCTCCAACCACCGACTGGTCTCAATAACCTACCACTTACCCATCACAGTTGCAAAGGCCCCACATTGGTGCAAAATCCACCCCCCCCGAGCTCGCGTCACCAGGATTCTCCACGTGGGTGGAAGAGGCAACTTTGGCAAAATTGTTTGTTGCACTTTTTTGTGCGGACCCCATTTCCACATGGGCAACTTTCAAAGAGGACACCATCCACCACTATCGGCATCTCTCCTCCAGACGCTCATGAGCCACATTGGCATTTATCTCGCGCACTCTGGTGGAATTGGCCCACATGGAGTCCAACATCCCAGCCACAGGATACAGCCCTGCATGGGGCTGGGAGTGGGCGAGGGCAGCCTCCCACCTCAATGCACTAAAAAGGCAACACAAGCATTGGGTTTATGTCCAATACAGGGCCACACGCATCACTAAAGGTGACAAGTGCACCGCATACTTCTTTAAAAAAATTTTCGCACCACACCAGAGCGTGGCCTGCACACAGGTGTGAAGATCAGATAGTTCCATTGCGGACACACTGGCCAAAGTGGCAATCAAAACACAAAAATATTACTCCAAGTTATACTGAGCTGAACCAATTCAGCCAGCCAAAATAGCAGAATTTCTCAACCGCGCTCATATTCGCACCATTTTCTGATACCCTTAAATAATAGATTAAATTACTCCAAACGAATTATGGACAGCCATTCGCGGTGCGCCTAACCAAAAATGCCCATACCCACATGGCATTCCATATGAGTTCTACAAAAAATATTTCAAATATATCTTCCTATTGCTGCTAGCCTCACTTAACCAAAGCCTGTTGGAAACACGCCTCCTACCAGGAGGACATGAGGCCTTTACTGTCACACTCTTCAAGAAAGGGGATAAGTTTGACTTAGCCAACTGGCGCCCCATTTCTCTAACAAACATAGACACCAAAATTTTAACAAAAATCATGGCTAACCGTATAGGGACTGAAGCATCTGCCACATCTCCCCAGAACAATTTGGTTTCATCCCCAGAAGGTCAATTTGGGATAACGTGCACTCCGTGGCTAATGCATGTCAATCCACAGCCTCTGGGGCACTAATATTCTTGGACCAACAAAAGGCCTATGATAGAGTAAACTGGGAATACCTAAGGGCCTGCCTCCATCAATTCCGCCTACCCCCCCCCACTTCATCAACTGGTTGATGCTGCTCACGGAATCTGCAACAATGGCAGTGCGTGGCCCAGGCTTCCTAACGGAATTAGTCCGCCCTCAAAGGGGCTTGCAACAAGGGGACCCCCTTAGCCCACTCTTATATAACTTCAGCCTTGACCCACTACTTTGGAAAGTGAATGCCCGCCTCACTGGGGTCCATGCACCAAGCCAAGCCCCAGTCAAGATGATGGCATTTGCAGATGACTGCGTGGTGGGGGTGTCTAATAACAAAGATGCACGCGCGCTTGAAGCCCTCATCCAGGAATATTCCCAGGTAAGTAACGCGGCACTGAACGCCTCCAAAACCGAAATCATCCTCCTTGGTCGGTTTCAGAACTGCTGGGCCCTAGCAATTAGTTCCCAACCTGGTAATCTGCTCGCCCACGTCCACGCCTTACTAACTCAACACACACCGCTCCACTGGTGCTCCCCTTCGTGCCACATCCTACCATAGGACCGGTGCGCCATCTGGGAGTGTGGATGGAGGCAGGCGGATATGCATCAGCAGTAATGGAGTGCCATATACTGGACAACGTGACAAAGCGAATCGCCACTCTCAGAGCCCACCCTACTACACTCACTGGCAGGGTTGTTCTTGCCAAATCTATGCTCCTATCCAAAGTTTGGTTCGGAGCCCACGCCATCCCCTTCTCCCCAAGCTTCTTCAAATCCCTGTATGCTTTGCTGCAAGGATGGCTTTGGTCAGGCCGCCCTCCACCAGTACGGCTAGAGGTCATGTTTGGCCCTCATCATCAAGGTGGCATGGGCCTGCTTGACTTCAAAGCCCATGCTGCCAAGATCCTGCGCACCTGGATCGCGGCCTTCACCGCTCCTACACTCCCATCCCAAGACTGGTCCCGCGCGGCCCACTCCAACTTCTCCCGAGCCTTGGGCCTCAACAACCCATCAAACCCCCACTCCCTGATGAAATACCTCGCATCACACACATCAGCCACAGGTCCTCACGGGACTAAAACCCACTACAAACGAATCCTACTCTCCATGCGAAGCGCAGAATGGAGAATTCATATTAGTGGACATACAACCTGTAGAGGCTGCCCCTCTCCTCAGTTCACACAAGAGGTACAGGGGCTACCCATCCATGATGGCGTGATCCCCATTCGACCCCATGTCCTATCCAGGGTGGACTACCTGGACTTGATGGACATCCCTTATTCCACTGAGACCCAAAAGACCATCTGGAAATATGCACACCATCCTCTATTGCAGCCTCAAGTCCGCTCCCATGTGTGGCGCTGCCTGAGGCGGGTGTATCTCCAGCTGAGCGCTCTAACGCTTTACATTCATCCTGTGTCATGTGTGGCCAGTATGGAACGCTGTTTCACCGCCTGGAGAAGTGCCCCACCTCTAAAGTGATATGGCGCGAAGTTTAACGTCTGCTGGGCCAGGATCAAACGCATCCCTTCATTCTGTCAAGAGATATGTTTGCTTCATAAATGTCTCCCCCCTTCCACACTCCCTCCGTGCTCTGGTGGTTGCAATCACCATGTGGACTATCCACACAATTGTTTTGGATGCCATCTCTGGCTCCATCCCCACCCTCCCAGAAGCTGTCCACAGATACCGTCTCATTTGGTGGACCACTTTCAAGCGTGGATGTTTGGATACCTCCCACCACGTCACCGACAACTGGTCTCCTCCTGGTTCCCAGTCTGGTTCATCAAATCAGACCCCTTCCTCCACACGTGCTCAATAGTGGCTACGGCCCCTTCACACGTTCCCTCCCCCTCCCCATAAGTGGCGTTCCCGCTGGCAACAAGAGATAGCATCGCTTCTCTGGGGTGCCTCCCCTGGTACTAAGTTTATCTTTCCTGAGTCATATTTGGAAGTGTCCGTCCCATGGTCAGCCTTCCCCGCAATAAATTTAAATAAAAATTATTTAGGCAACCAAAAATTGATTCCCCGCAATGACATCAAATCCCAGTCTGATTTAGTGAAAGAAATCAGAACAAATTTTATTGAGTGTTCAGAATTAAAAGTGCCAAACATCAAACTGGACAAGCATCGTCTGAGCAATTGGACCAATCAAGTTGGGCCAACAAGTTGTGAATTAGCTTCTGAATTTGATGCAGGCAGCAAGCTGCAGGAATTTTTGGGAAGCACCAAAAGCAACTGGTGTAACAATGTGCTTCGAATGCCAGGCCAAATACTTGGGACTTACCTTCAAACCATTAAAAATAAGCTTGATGACTCATTTCCTGTAACACTACCACTTTTCCAACTTTGATGGCGCCCCTCCAAAAATCGGACCAGATATTACTAAATTAAAGTATCAAAATTACCTGGTTCAGCTCTCAGATTTGGATAGCACTGATCCCACCAAAAACGAGAGTCCTGAAAAAATGTTGCTCACTAACTTCTTTCCAACTATCCTTCCACTTTCTGACTTCAATGGCGCCCCTCCAAAAATTGAACCTGATATTATTAAGATTAACGCCAATCCCTATGAAAACACAGTTCCTGAAAGCCAAAGCTCAATACCCCTTTCCAAAAATCTTTCCATTTTCTGACTTCGATGGTACCCTTCCCAAAATCAGGCCACAAATTCCTAAAGCAAAAAATCTGGATTACCTGGTTGGCCTCAGATTTGGATATCGATGACCCCAACAAAATTGAGAGCCAAGAAAAAGAAAAGATCAACAACTCCTTTTTTGGCAACGCTACTGCTCTCCAACTTTGATGGCTCCCCTCCAGCGATCAGGCCCAACCTTTCAAAAATGATTGCCAATCCCCAAAAAACCTGCTGACTGCTGCCTGAGTTGGAAATGCAGCTTGTCTATTTTGGGAATGATAGCTTGCCATGAGGTGCTCCGCAGCACGTTTGCACCACATCTGAAGTGGGTTAGCAAGGAGATCATGCATGAGAGCAAGAATGTTCACTTTGAAATCCACCTCAACCTTGAAGCCAGCCTTTTGAAAGACTAGATACCATGGCTAGCAGCAGATCACGGATTGAGGAATATGGACCCAATTTTGAAGAGCGATTTGAAGGCTTTACCAATAAGGCCTACCTCCAAGAACATGCTGCAATCAACTGTTGGGGAAAAGAATCTTACCAGAAATATCCTAGCATTGCCCTAATCCATAGCACCCCCATTGTCTATATCTTTACCCTGGATGATATTGTGGTGGCCTCATTATACACTGCCAGCATTGCCAAACTGATCTGCATTATGCCTGGGGCTCAGTCCACTCCTGAGTTTGAGCCCTTCATTTACTTTAACCCCCTGGTTATAATTTACTCCCCTAGGACAAGGCTTGGGGAGGGCATAGTCAGGATTCTCCCTGGATTAGGTGAAAGCCTTGTCCAGGAGGAAAATTGATATAATTATCCAAAGGGCATATTTTTCAGATGGCCCAATAATTTGAGAACAGTTATATTCAACCAGAATACCTAATTTTGGGCTTTGCCCAAATTATGCTAAATTGGGAAAATGTACATTTCCTATTCATTATCTAATCTCTATCCACTCTTTATCTATTCCCACATATCCTAGCATCGGGACTATCCTACAGATCCCATGACACTACCCTTAAATATCCCTATTCCTATCCTTATATTTTGAAGCACTATAAATAGTGCTAGATTGTTCTAATTAAAATATTTCTCCAATAAACTCTTATTTTATTTTACTTAATTTTTAAAAACTATCTCATCCAAGGCTAATAACTTTGAAGCCCGGCCTTCAGATGATCATGCCACAAATGCTTCCTCCTGGCGGCCCAACAACCACCTTGGGAGGGTACGCTAAATTTCTCATAAAGTAAATTACCAAATGGATGTCAGGTATCAACTCCAATGTGGTTTGCAGTAGGGACTGCATCACTTTGTTGGAGTGTCGTGTAACTAAGCAAGCCATCTACATCCAATTAAACTTTTTAATTTAAAAGTGAGTGGATCAACCACCATACTGCCAGAACTTCAAATACTTTGTTTATCTGTTCCGCCATATTTTGGCCAGTCGTTGGATTAGGTAGCTCACTTTTAGAATTCACCAGTGCCATTCAAAGAAGACCTTTGACCCTTCCATTCGTGAAGTCAGTGGGATATGCTGACCTCTGAGTTAGCTTTAAAAGTCTTTGCCAATCAAATGAGGAGCTTCTTTGAGAGTGAGCTTTACAAGTAAGTCAATTAGAAGATACCGCCCAACATGCTCTGGACGACAGTTATCAGAGCTCCAGATTGCAAGGGACTCTTGAAGATATGTCAGAGCAGTTTCAAACTCTTGTTTCAAACCTGGCTGCAGAGAAGGACATACACTGAGATTTAAAAAGAAAGTTTGACGAGCTTAGACTGGGCGCCAAGGAAGGATGATGTCATTGTAGATCAGTTAAAGTGGAGCGCATCATAGAGGAGTTGTTTGTGGACCAGGTGGGGGAAGGGTGTCAGGTATCAGATAGTCTTGATTCAGGAGAAAAATAATGGGTTGGCGAGTAAACTACCCTTGGTTGTCATTGTTATCCTAGCCAAAGAGGTCACTATTATTTAAAAAACCCCCAACGGCCACAGTTTCTATCCCCCGCCCTATCTAAGGACCTCATGTGAGGAGTTCATTCACTAGGCTGGAGGTGGCCCAGTTTGCTCCCTGGGGCCGCAGCCCAGATCATGAAGAAAATATGTGAGTTAAGAAGTTCCCTCTATTAACCATGGTGGGATTATGCACGGGTTCTTCAAGCAGTTTGAGTTTGCCATTGAAGGAGTTTTGGATTTCTGTAAGGCGAAGTTACTAATCTCAGCACTGGATGTCAAAAGCGCCGACCAAGTCACCTGTAACCTGGCTAATAGCTCAATGACCTACAAGGATGTCAGGTATTAGGTGATCTGCTTGTTTGGTGGGGTGGGAAAAGATGGTTCAACGGAAAGCAGACTTCCTGACTTTTTGGGTATCAATATAATAAAGCCCTATTTACATTTGCTGAATGCTTCACCGTGGAGGCGCATGTACTAGTCAAGGCTGAAATATTGTCAGGTGAGGATTTTAGTATTGCTATGAACGCCACCATAAAGCATCATCAGGAACTCTAAAATGCGATGGCTCCAGTTCTTCAGGTGAATATCTTTCTACTGCATATTGACAATTACCTGCAGAATTTGTCCCCCAATTTTAGCACACCCAACGTGACCAGAAAACATCCTTGGCTGCTGTTGGAGGTCCATCAACAAGTGGCCAGCATCGGCCAACTTATACAGACCAGCAAACCCTCAATCAAGTTGCAATTTGCCCCCTAACTTGTGACCGACCTATAATTATTTGGCCCCTCCCAAACCGTTTTTGAATGTTTCACCTCGCCTCTGCCAAACTTAAAACCCTTGAATTGTGTTTAAAGACGTTAAATATGGATCCTTCTGGAATAAATTTTCTTTTAGTGTGTTCATCAAGGACATTTTGCATTGTATTACCTGTACAGCAAAATGTCCAGGCAGTTTTGCTGGGGTTGGACTAGCAGAGAAATAAAAAAAGCAGAGTAAAGAAAGGACGCTCTACTTCTGCTGCGCCAAATTTATTTGTCCTATCTGAGCATGATGAGCTGTCCTATGTCAGCGAGCATGACTCCAATGACATATTACTTTACTGACAAACCAATGGCAACGTAAATTTGGTAATCCATTTCCAAGCCAAGGAGTGCATCGTGTAAAGGATCCGCCAAAAGTTTCAAAACCATAAGCCTGTCAGGTCCTGGAGCGCAACTCAGCTGACAAGCCTTAACCCTCCTTAATGTGGCTTTGTTGGAGGGCGTTAATATCTCCATTCCAATGGAGCAAATCGTAAAAGAGTACACACAGGTAAGGTCCAGTACTATGCACTTTCTCAATAAGTAGACCTCTTTTGAAATTCATGTATTAAATAGTCATGGTCCTTCTTATTCTAATTTTACTTATTATGACGTTTTTTAGAGAAAACAAAAAATCTTGCTATTATAGAGACTTGTGCCCCAGTTAACATAATATCACTAAGGCTGGTAACGAAGCTGCCACTAAAATCTGATGTGGAGCACCAGGTGGTATACAGTATCATAGAGACAGAAAGTAACGTATCAGAGGGAGCATACAGTGCATTGCCTCTTCAGTTCAGGTCAATTGCTGTCTTGCCCCAGCAATTGTATTTCTGAACCACAATTAATACATTTTAATTGGCGCTGTTTTCATGCGCCTCTTTTGTAGATTTGGCCAATATTTTGGAAGGAGACTTTGTTATCCTAGAACAGCGGACCTTTGTTTATTGTACGTCAAAGGGGGTATTATGAGAGTCCGCCTGAGAAGGTCAAATCATCCTAGCCTACTGTGACGGTATAGTCCCCATCTGCTATCGGAGGTTAGAGGGCGACTAGGGTTCTGCCCAATCAGATATATGAGTACCTAGGGATACCACTGCATTCAGCAAAAGGCTTAATGTTACCATCAGTTACCAAGGCACTATGGGAACGGATATCTATTTGGAAATAATGGATGAATTGTTTGGGAAAATTCTTGGGCCCTACCAACAATCACAACTCGAAACTCATGTGGCTCCAGCAATATTAGTATCTGGCCATGGGGAAATTTAAGGTCTTTAGGCCAACTTGCAGAAGGAGCCCCTTGCGGTACTAGGCATCATGTGGTGGTTTAACTACACCTTAATCCTGTTGACGAGGTACATAAGGTTCATGAATTTAGCTCATTGGACGAGCTTGGCCTCCTTTCTCAAAATTCATCTGGCGTAATGACAGTGATTCTGTGCAAAGATTTGGTGGTTCTATCTGAGGAGCAACAAGTTTGGGCGATGTCATTATTTCAAAATATCGAGCGATTATTGAATCACAAGTTCATAATCTGGGATGCACTTAGGCGTGGTTCATTGAGTAGACACTGGGGACCAACCCCTAATTAGTCTCAGCCAATCTGGAGCTTGAGGGCTGCGGAAGAGGTAGCTTCTGACAAAATATGCAAGTTTCTGGAGCAGGGTATGCTTGAGCCATCTAAAATTCCTTGGGCCATGCAGGTGCTAATTGTTAAAAAGAAGGATGGCACAAGCTGGGTAGTGATCAAATATTAGAAACTCAATGGTATCACAAAAAGAATTTGTATCTATTATCCAAATCATCAATGCCTTAGATCATCTTGGCAGTGTTCGCTATTTCTCTGCAATGGACCTTATCTTGGGGTACTGGAAATTGAACTACCCACAGCGGAATAAGAAAAGTGTGTGTTGATCACCACCAAAAAAGATTTTCCAACCTACTTGGATGCTAAGAAGGGCTTTGTAACGCCCCAGCTACATTAAAGGGAAATTTACACCATTCTATGTGATCTCAAGCTGCCGTATGACCTTATCTACCTTGAAAAATAAACATATTTTCCCAAACGTTTTTACAGCAGCTAGATCATCTGGATGAAGTGTTCTTCCAGTAGCAGAGGCTAACTATAAAACCAAGCCTCGAAAATGTCATTTTTTAAGTGAGCAACTTGAATATCTTGGGTTAATGATAGAAGCCAGTGGCCTCTGACAGCAACTGGATAGGTTAGAAGCCATCCATAAGATGACCGGATTCCTGGTCAAATGAGATATCCAAGTTTCTTGGGCATGGTCAGGTACTATTATATGTTAATTCTCAATTTTAGTTGCATTGGGCCCCAAACTTTGAGCTTTTGAAAAATAATACCACCTTTGAGTGGACGATGCGTTGTCAGAGCACTTTTGTCACTCTTTAAGTAATGCTAATTAGCGCTCCAGTGCTCTGATATCCAAACTTTGAGGAAGAGTTTATTGTGTAAATGGACGCTTCTCTTTCCGCTGTAGGAAGGGTCTTGTCACAGCAGGACAACAATGAGGTGGAGCATCCTGCCACTTATTGCATCCAAAGTTTGAACTACCATGAGCAACATAAAACTGTGATGAAACGGGAGTTCCTAGAAGTAATCTATGTATACAAAAATTTTCAGTTATATTCAGGGAGTAAAGCTAAAGTTGTAAACGTCCACGCTTCATTACGCTGGTTACATACTCTTTGAGAGCCTGAGGGCCACCTTGTGCAATGGGTGCTCAAGCTTTAAGCATGTGTTTCTAGATAATTTACTACATGTGCTCTAAACAACAGAATGTCGACTGTCTAATGAGCTTGACCATCATTGCTATTACAGCATATCTTGCTGACATAATGTATGAGAAAATTAATAGGAGTCAATATGCTGATGATACTCCTCAAATCATTTAGGCGTTGGAGGTAATGAGGGAGGTCACTTTCTTGAGGGACGGTGAGTTGTTCAAAAATGTCAGTGGGGTCATGGTGAGTTTTCTGAAGCCCTCTGCGCGGCTGGGTATTATCTTAACGCCCACAAAAAGGTGGGCCATGGAGGATTGTGAAAAAAAGTTAAAAGTGCTGAAGCTTTGATACTACTGAAAAAGTATGCACTTTAATTTGATGGAATATATCACCTGCTGTCATCAATGTCAAGTCAAGAAGCCTTACCTTAAGAGAACCACTTTTTGTCTAGTTAAACCTTAGTTCACTTGGCATATGTTATCCATTGATGTGGTAGGTCCTCTGGTAACGGGTGAAAATTGAACCAAATACATCATTGTAGCAGTTGACCACCTAGATTAGTGGTTGGAAGCGCAAGCCATATGCAACCTGGGGGCTATAACCACCGCTAAGCTCATAATAGAATGTGGCATTCAATGGTAAGGAAGCTCGAAGTTCATACTTATGGACAACAGAACTAACTTCACCTTTCATGTATTACCCAAGATGAATAAATTGATGGCGATCTGTGGGGTGCTAGCTACTCCCAACCATATAGAATCAAACGGAACTGTTGAATGGGGTAATGGCACTTTAGTAAATTACCTTCAAAAGCTTGTGAGGGATTGCCCTCTGACTGGAGTACCTTTCTCACCACGGCAGTTTTCATGTATAACATCAGCTATTACTCAGTAACGGGGAAGGCCGTTTCAATCACTCTAAGCAGACAGACCACTCTGCCTCCGCTCTTTTACTCTTATGTAGAGGAAACTAGTGGAATGAGCCTCCAATGCAATCTAACAAACTGATGTCTAGCTCATTAATGTCAGACTTAGGTGTATTCACCCAGATTAGCAAAAATATTAGGGAGCATGATTCTGATCAATGAAGATGCAGCGGACTGCCACAGTTGCCCATAGGAGAGCATGCCTTGTTACATGGTCATCATGGATTCAGCTGGCGGAATAAGTTAGCTAGCATATGGATTGGCTCCTTCAAAATAATAGAAAGGATGCGCACTTTGGCCTAACAATCAAGGACCCCACGATCAGTTAGCTTATCAACTGAGTGCACGCTAAGTTTCTTTGACCCTACAAGCAGTAAGTGTACCACTGGGATGGCCCATACATCATCATAGGAATACCATCTGGTTTTGAGGTGGGAAATGTTGGGGAATAACCAGATGGTTTCCTCCCACTATGACGAATACTAGGGTTCAATTAGTGTCAGTAGTTGTATTTGAGAAAAACCCTGGGAATATGCCAGATCTGGTTGTCTGGGAGTAGGTCGGATGCAATTATAATAACTTGATTACTGGCAACTAGAAGATGAGGATAGTCAGCATTAGTTATAATATTAATTCCCTGATGGTTTTCAGCAAATTGAATGCCAAAGGCTAATAACGAGAAATGTGGCATTATAATAGCAATTCCGCCAAGATTGCACCATGCAAATAGGTTGGTAGTGTAGCTGCTTGGTAGAGTTGCAGGAGTTACTGAAGCAAGAGAGGAATAACAGTAACGGCAAATAATGAAGTGGTGATCATTTTCAAGGAGAATAATATGCAGTAGACTCTGTAGCGGAAAGTCAATAATAGGTGTTGGTCCTTTTAGTTTTTCAGCACAAAGCTGCTCTTAATAAACCTTGGTCTCCCAGAAACGCTCAGCTTCTATTTCTTATATGTTACTATCTTTTCTCAGGGACCAACGATCTCCATGTTTTCCTCCCATTGTACCAGTGGTTTAAATTATGTGAAACAACCCACTAAAGCATACTAATATGACAAAAATCTGACAAATAAATAAACATCCCCTTTTTTATTTCCCCTCCCTTTCTTTTTATTGTGTGGCATACCTTTTCAAGGTTAGCTCACATATACTTGAGTTCTAATATCAATATTAGAGTTTCATATAAGATAGATTTGTTATACAAAAATGTTCATATATACTATAATTTTTGTAAAATCTATAATGATAAATTAATATTTACTATTACCTTTTATATAATCCTCATTGCTGATAGTATAAGTAAGATAATTACTAGAATATCTGAAAGTAGTTTTAAATAGTGCATATTATTTAATTTAATTTATTCTTATAATGAAAAATTCAAGATTAATATCTAGTAAAAGCCATTAAAACTAAGATTTAAATAGCTAGTTATCAGATATCAATTATAGACTTTTTAGTTAAAGAATATTATAAAGTAATTTACTATACAAAATTTTAGCTTGCAAGAGATATATATTTTTACAAAAAGGAAATGTTATATTAAGCACTCATAAATTTAATATAGATTATAGCAATTATATGAGCTTTTATAGGTGCCATACTAAGCAAGAGGACCATAAATTTCTAATGTTGGATTATTTTACTTGTCATCTTATGAATAAAGTTAGTATCTAAAAGCTAACCAAAGAAGTAACGGGTTAGGTATTATCCATTGATTTTTAACATAAGGTTGATTATTAACCTTATGAAAATGAACCTTTAACTTTTTAGCATATATCTAATGACAAGCAGTGAAATTAGTGATTTTAGGAAAAGGTTTTTTAAGATTAGGGATATCAAGAGAAAACTGGGTGTAGGCGCAGGTGTCTGAACCCTCCTAACAGTAGCTTCAGAATGCAAGGCAACTCTCTGCCTTTAGATATCAGCTCATGAGAGGTGGTTGATGTGTTTTGTCTTCCTGCTGAGGTAAGACTGAATGAGAGGTTTTCTCAGCTTTGATTAAAAAATTATGCTTAGAAAGTTGACTAAAAGTTCTGCCATATTCTCTCCTACAATCTTTGGTAGCACAAACCTAGCAATTTAAAATAAAGATAATAAATTTTAAAATTTTATGATAAATTTGAAAAGCATATTGTAATATAAAAAATACACAAGGCCCTACATTAGCAGAATGTTGTGTATAATGTTATTCTAGGGGGAAGAGTTACTATGCCGCAGTTATTGGGTTTAAACACTGATTAACAATATGATACTGATGTGGATATTGCTTCAAATATTCTCCACCATTACAACATTTGTAAAGATCCCTAAAATATTCTCAGGATGCTCTAAAGAATTTTAAATTATGAACTTTGGTTATACAATTTCAGAATATGAAGATGTGTTTGAGCCTCATATCTAACCTATTTTTTTCAGGTTCTTGCCCAGTTTTTGACTAATTAAATAAAATATATTCACCTGAGGGTTGCACCAGGTGTTAAACTTTCCATTTATGGAGGCTCCTGACTGATCCACCTGCTGTGATTGTGGAATTGGGGCTGAGGTACTGAGCTTCCAAAAATCCTAAATTTACACATAATTGTCTGAATTTTTAATAAAAACCTTCAATTTGAAACTAGGATGGGTTCAGTTTTTGGAGTATGTTATGAGAAAGAACCAGGAATTAGGGAGGATAAGCCGCTGCTCACACCTTTTCAGGGTACACCCTTAGTCAGAAATCCAGGCTAGAGGCAGATCCTTAGGTTTGGGCCCTATTTAGTCCTGAAAGGATGCATGACCTGGTCCATCTTAATAGCAGACGCCGCACACATAACAATACACTTTCTTTAAGGATTAGGTCTACTCCCCTTCTGGACGTTGGCCAAATCATAATTTTAAGTGAGGTGGGGAAAGATATGTCTGTAACTATGTCATTCTTGGGTATTGAAGGTAATAATGCCTTAGATTTGGTCTTAATGAAACTTTGCAATAGACTCCTGGCAATTTGTACAATCCTTGGAAAAAAACTCAACTATCTTCATAGGACTGTAACCCTTTCTATGATACTAAATAAATTAAGATTTTATTTGACTCTTTGTGATATAAAGATTCGTTTTTTTTAAATTTAATGCACTATCTAAAATGATGAACATGAACTTCATGGTAAACTATCCTTTAAAGGGTATAAAGAGGAGACGTAGAAGTAGGTATGGATCTTTCAGTGTGTTGGAAATTCCACGTGAATTGATCCTTTATCTAAACTTAGCTGATAGAAAATAGTTCAGCATATTTATAAACCACTTTTCAAAATGGGAACTGGAGGTGAAGACTCTTGGTATCTACCATTACCAAGTAACCTACCCAATATAAGGAGACACACGACATTTCTTATCAGTAATCTGTTTTGTGCAAATAGTTGATTAAGCAACTGGTTATGAACTTATTGGTGCACTTTTCTGATATGTGCCACAAATTATTAATCAATGTGATGTTACTATGCATTTGAATCCCAATGGTAAAGGAGGAGTTGTACCCCAAGTTATCATACATTGGCTATACCCCTTTCAAGTAATGAATAGAGTTTTTTTTAGAAAACTGAGCCAAAGGAAGATCATCTCCCAGATCTTGAGAAGACATATACTAATAGCTTAGGAAATTCTACTGGTATATTATTCTTTTGATTTGGCCATTAGGTTGAGAGTGATATGATGGCCTTCATGGTTTTATCACCAGTATGCTTCACAAAGCCTCTCATAATCTTGAGGTAGACTGATGCCATCTGTCACAGATCACCTCTTGCGGACCTCCAAACAGGGACAAGGCATTTTATACAATTAAATGTGCCATGTCTGAAATGTTGCTATTACAAACAAGGGACATAACATATTTTCTGAAATGATTGACCAAACCCATGATTACATCCTAGTTCTATAGTCAATGGTTAACCCACATAGAGGTCCCTTGAGAGTGAGGTCCAAAGGGCTTCCGCTTGTTTCAGGGGGCAAAGGAGACCATTAAGGCATGTCTTATCAGATTTGGAATGTGCAATAACTAGTTAGCCCTCTACCTAGTATGGAATGTCCTTTGTGCAACTATTCCATTTATACCTCATATAAATAAAATGATGACCTTTTTACGCCTTGAAGCCTTATAGCAAGAGGATCATGATGTTCCCTTATGACTTAGAAGCGCAGGTCAGAGGGAACGCAGACTCTATTGTGGAAGTATAAAACCCTTTGATTTTTAGATAGCCACTAGATTTGGCTTTCCCACTGTAAAGCTTAATCAGGAGGTTGTGGCCAACAGGTTCAGTTACTTGGTAAGCCAGAACAGCATTAAGGAGTGAACTTTCTTCATCAGGCGGAGTTGGAACGGATACGCATTGTTATGATTTGGTGGTTTTGTTATATACGCTGGGAGATTTTGTGCAGGGTTCAATCCACTAAGAAACGGATGGTCAATTTGAAGATTGTCAGTCCTTGAAACAGATGGAACTATAATAATAAAAATATGAAAGCACTTTGTTAAATGATACCCTTTATTTATTAATATAAATTAGCAGATTATTTCTGCTCCTCTCGCTAAATTATACCTTTAACAATTACCCTCATTTCAATCTTCATATCCATCTTATATTTCAGCAACTTCTGTTGATACCAATTATTTTGCTTATACTGTTCAATCTGCCATATGTTCATTGGTTTCTGCCAAGTCTACTATTATTTAATATACAATCACCTTAGTTCAAGGCTATCTACCAATAATTCGTTGTACGTTGACATTGCCTTATCACCTGATTTGGAGGCAATCCACTCGATATTTGTCCATAGCTCGGTATCACCCTATCTCCTTATGTCAATGCGCTCTCATTAATAATATCATAATCCGTGGTTTGGCCAATCTCACCCATTCTGACGTATCTACTTAGGGCTTATCATACATTCATAATTTTGAAATTACCTTCCTTAATTGGACAATAAGTCTCCTATTGTTTATATGCCCAAAGGAACTTTGAGGTACTCCTTTAATGATCTGACTGGTTGCGGGGTCCTTGATAGTGTAGGCATCATCGTTCATCTTCTTGTTTATCTCAAATGGACCAATCTAGATGTTGTCCAACTTGTGTTTACACCAAAAGATGTGCTGGGCATGGAATAAAACCATCTCTCCTTCTTGGAACTGAGCTAGCCTGCTATTCCATACCTGATTGGTGGCCTGGTTCTATATCTTTTTGGCCAAGTTAAAAGTACGCTTCAGATTGCAGCTTGATTAAAGTGTTCGCCAGGTTCAAGTAGCGTTGTGGATCTACTCCACCGTTATCTTCCACACAGGCATAAAGCAGTGCTGGAAGCTCTGGGTGCCATCCATGTAGTAGCTGAAAGGGACTCTTCCCCATGACCAAGTGATAGCTAATGTTATAGACAAAGATGGCACTGGAAAGGAGAGTGCTCCAATCGGAAGATTGATATGTTAACAACTTCTGAAATATGTTCACCAGGGTCCCATTGACCCGTTCAACAATTCCGTTGGACTCAGGGTGATATGGGGTTGTTAGAACTCTGCAGATGGCCATCATATCGTTTAGCTTTATGAGGATGTGAGAGGTGAAGTTTGCCCCATTATCAATAAGTGTGAACTGAGGGCATCCATGCCGCTGGATTATGCATTCCATGATGAACTTAGCTATTGTGACCGCCCCCTAAATTTGGATCGCCTGTGCTTCTACCCAGCTGGTCAAGTGGTTGATCACCATTAGAATGTATTTGGAACTGTTTGCCCCAGTCAGCAGGGGCCCCACGACATCAATAGAAGCCACATGCCAAGAAAAATGCAGTTTCACCATCTAATACAAAGTCTTCTGGCGGAATGACTTTTCCACCTGAAACTGGTGGCAGCAAAATTGTCTCAAGCACATGAAGTTCATGATTAATCAATATAATTGAGGTATCAACAATTCCAACGTCTTGCGCACACCCCATGTCTGACTGCACTTTGTGCGTTAAGAATAATGTTTGACTGTGCCAAGGGTTTCAGAAAGTTTACTATAGAATCTTTAATCTATCTGTACAGCTCATTGTTCCGCTGGAAGGTATTATCTCACATCCCATTTATCGCCTTTAAAACTTGCGGCGTTTTATCATCATATCTGCCACTGAGCGCTTTGATATATATTACATTAATGGGATCTGCAAGTAACGGCATTGTTGGTAATCTCAATAAAAAATCTGCAATTTGGTTGTTTAGTTCCAGATCAGTGAAGAATCTCAAAATTGTAAGCCTACAGTCTGATAGCCCAATGGGATAAATGGCCTTCAGACTCTCTGAGATTTGCAACCAGCGTAACAAGACATGATCCTTTACATCTTTGATTTTTACCCAAATCAAATATACCATGAATTGCTTAAAAGTGTTTTTCGCCTCTAAGCACTCCCACTAAGTTATAGTTTTATTATGTTCATGACAGTTTAAGCTATGACAGCAGTATGCAACTGAGTGCTCCTCTTCTTTGTCGACTTGTTGGTATAGAACCTCTACAACGGTGGAAAGAGATGCATCCATCTGTACAATAAATCTCCTTGTCAAAATTTAGAAGCATAGCACTGGCGCACTGATTAATGTCATATGAAGTGTATCAAAGGAGTATTGACGGTGTTCTGTTTATCTAAACACAGCGTCCTTTTTTAGAAACTCAAATTGCAGTCCCCCAATACACCTGAAGTTAAAGATAAAGCGTTGGTAATAGCTGACCACCAATAAGAATACTTGTATGTCCTGATAACTGGTCAACTGAGTAATTTTTCGAATAGCTTCCACCTTGGCTAGTTTGGTTTCAGCCCATTTTCATCTACCTAAAACCCAAGATAATCAAGTTGGTCCTTGAAGAAGTGACATTTTCTGGGCTTAATCTTGATGTTGGCCTCAGCAAGCCAGTGAAATACCTTCTCCAGATGTGTAAGGTGCTCAGAAAATATACACAAAAAATACTGATATAGTTGAGGTACATAAGAATGCATAACAGCTTTAAGTCGCCAATGATGGTATCCAAAGCCCGTTGGAATGTGGCAAGGGTGTTAAACAGCTCTTGTGTAAGTCCTGGGGACCAGCCCCTACAACTGGATAGGGAGCAGCATCCCTTTCGGACCAAAAGGGGGCCAAAGGCCCAAGCGGACCCCCTGTCACAGTTGAGCGGCCTGGACGCATGTGGTTGATGAGCGCTTGGTGACTGCCCTTCCTCCTAGAGATATTCAGATCTCTCCCCGCCCCCTCCCCAACCCTGGTAAAATTAATAGAGGCGACCTGCCAGTAGATTGTGCAGGACAGGGGCCATGGGCGGGCCCCTGGGACCCCTCAATCACAGGGGAAACTTACCAAAATTTTGAAGAAACAGCCAGTGCTAGTATCGGAGCCTGGTCTGCAAATTCCAGGCTAATGGAGCTGGTCCATACTGGTCAGGTCCAAAAATCAGATCAGAACTGATTCAGGTTTCAAACCAGGTTACGAGTGACTTGGACCAGTTGCCCCTACCCCTGGAATGGATCTGGGAAGTTTGGATCATGTGGATAATTAAATCGAGAGTTTGGACCAGGTTGTGGATGACTGGGCACCAAGGCCACAGCCCCCCAGGACAAATCTGGAAAATCTGAACTGAGTGAGCAGCCTGACTTATATGGTTAAGGCCAAGATTGGTACCATCACCTGGTCTGGCCCCAAAAATTTGGAGAAATCTGCAAAAGTTTTTGATTTTTACCAAGATTTTGGGCATCCCTCCACTCCCCCACCCACCTGCCAACCAAACCCCATCTCTGATCCCTAATCACCCAATCCCTCAGCCTCCCCAATATGCAATTCTCCCAATACTTAAGGCAACTAACCTGCCAATGGGCAGTTGTTAGTTCATCTCTATTCTCCCCATGTTTTGCACTAAAATAAAGCCTGAATACCTTGAACGCCTTGCAGTGGACTCCGCCTGTTTGTTTTCTTGTTCAAAATTCTGCCGAATTGATATAGCAAAGTGTGCCACTGCCCAAATAATTATCCCAATGATTGCCAAATGGGTCATCTGGTCACTTGACCCTGCCACATGGTGGTGGATCATATCTGTGGTAAACCGCCTCATTCTCAATGATGGAGTTGAACTCTCCATCCATTTTTGCATACCTGTCAAATGTGAACCCATCCATTTGCTTTGCCTGTCAGGTTTTCTGAGAGTGCTCCCCTATCAGAGCAGCCTCAGGGCGCCCCCACCCTGATGCCCGCAGACTCGCCCCCCACACCTGGCTCATCTGCCACTAATCCCACCCACCTGAGGGTTCTGGAGTACCCCAACCAAGGGGGACTAGGCCCTAACGCTTGTTGCAGGTCTGTTTACCCCTCTGACAGCACCCCTGCCTGTGCGGTGGGCCCTGTGCCACTCCTCTCTGGTGCACAGACTCACCTACCCATAACCAAAGGCCAGCAACCATGAACCCTGGAGGAGTCATCATCCTCCCCACCTCTCCCACCCTTGGGGGTTGCCCCCACAAGACTCGCGGTTGCCCCCATTGCAACCATCTGGTTTGCCTTGGGGGCCTTCAGTACATTTATAAACATTTACTTTCCTCACGTCCCCACTAGATCTCCCCTTCTTCTAGTCACATGGACCGCTGTGCCCTTGGCATTCTGGGCTCTCCACTGGGTGCTCACACACACCAACTGGGAGCCCAGTCTAATTCTTATCAGCTGCTTCCATGACATAATGAACTGACCCATAACCTTGGCCTTCTCCGCCCTCCTCGCTGGCACTGGCAAAGCGTTGGCCTACGCCCTAACCCTAAATGTACTCTCTCTTTGCGACCTGGCCTTCTCCTGCTGGTTGGCTGCCTCATTCATCTGAGTGTGCCGCCAGTTTGTGTTGACCTGGTCCCCACCCTGCCGAGCCCTGGCAACAAGTGTCACCCCATCAGTCAACATGATAGGGTTGGGAGTCCCCCTATCCCTTCTGATGAGGTGGCCGACCAAATCCTGGGTGTCCTGGTGGAACTTCAGGTGCGCTTCACCACTGATGGGGGAAATCTCCCCTTCCTTCTGATGCCCAGCAGAGCGTAGCTCTCCTTGACGCCCTAGATGGGGATGCCTGCCGCTGGGTCAGGGGAGTGCTCCGCTCTGCTGCTAAGTCTGGGAACCCCACCCCCTACTGGCGCTGGTCACTTTGGTGGTTCAGGCCCCTGAGTCTAGACCGGCGCGCCTCCTCCATCTCTTCACACTAGGACAGACAGCCATGGACCTACCCTCCCTGATCAAAGCCTTTGTGGTCCTGGCCCCCATGGTGCCCATCCCCCTGAAATTGCCATCTCCGCCTTCTGAGCTGCCTTGGACCCCACTGCGGCTGCCCATGCATCTTGGGACCCCCTCCCAGGTCCTTAGAAATTGCATTCTCTGTAGCTCGCGCAATTGGGGCCAGGCCTTTCCATACTCCCACATGCGCTGTTGCAGCTCTTGAGGGGCCGCGTGCCACCCCCTCTCCCCTGCCAGTGGTCGCAGCCAAGGGAAGCGCCCCCAGGTCTCGCCGCCCTCTGCGCTCCCTCTGTACCCACCTTGGGTACCCTCCCCTCAGAAGAGCCCCTGCCTGCTGCACCCCCTGCTCTCACCCCAGATCAGGAGAGTGGGTCCTCGATCCCCCAGAGCTCAGAGCCTGCCCATCCTGGCGCTATCACCCCCCCCAGTTAACCCAGAGACCCCCCTCAAAGAGAGTGGAGTGGGCATACGCATCAACCCTCGCTGCCCCATTTGGGACAAGGATGAAGCAGAAACCCCTCCCCAATTACAGACCTCCTCAGCGCCTCTTGGTCAATCTCTTCTAATGATGGGTCATGCTCCCTCCTCAGCTGCCCTCTCTCTCGCCCACCCCAATAAAGAAGATCAAGCCTACTTCTTGTTCCCTATCTCCTTCCCCTCAGAGTCAGGTGAATTTACCGTGCAAGCCCTCCTTGACACCGGAGCGGCAGGCAACTTTATTGACCTCAGTGTGGCGCATTCCTTGGACCTGGCAATGGAAGAAGCCTCATTGGTCCTGGGCGCTTCATCGGAACCCATGAAGTCCTACTGCGTCTGACGCCCATTGCACTTCTCTGTCCATGACTTTGGGTTCAGTGACCACTTCTCAGCCATACAGGACTTGCTCTACCCCGTGATCTTGGGGGTGGGCTGGTGGCAGCGACAGCAGGTCCGCATTAATCTTGCTAATAACTCCTTGTTGTTCTCAAACCTCAAGTTGAGTGGAGAGTTTCCCTTGTTGAAAACCCTCCCCCTTGACACATCCCTCAGCTCTATTTCCCCTCTGGATCCTGCTCCTATTGACCTCCCTTTGGACTTCCCACCCTTCCTAACCCCTATAAGTCCATCTTTGACATGTTGCTGGCTTCCAAGCTCCCCCTACACTCCAAATATGACCTAACATTTCAGCTGACAGTCAACCTAGTCAAGATCAACTGCCCCCTCTACCCCTACACTGAGGAAGAGGACAAGGCTTTGGGGACTTGGCTAGACGAGATGTTAGAGAAGGGGTGGCTTGTCAAGAAGTCTTCACCGGTCGCCTCCCCCATAGTTTTCGCTTGGAAAGCAGATGGCACCCTGCGCCCTTGCATCAACTATGGCCACCTCAACAACATCACCATCCCTGACCCCTACCCGTTGCCCTTAGAGCAAACCATCGCCCAAGCCATTGCCAAATCCCAGGTCTTCTCAAAGTTGGATCTGGTGAACGCCTTTAACCAGGTGAGGGTGGCGAGAGGACAAGAGTGGCTCACAGCTATCTGCACCTGCCAGGGTCTTTTTCAATTCAGAGTGATGCCCTTCAGACTGAAGAATGCTCCAGCCACCTTCCAATGCCTCATCAATGATGTGCTTGGGGACTTGCACTTCTCATGCGCTGTAGCCTACATTGATGATATTCTGATCCACTCCCCTACCCCAGAGCAACACGCCAAGGATCTAGAAGCAGTGGTGGCAGCCCTCCACAAAGCAGGGCTCTTTGTAAAACCCTCAAAGTGCGAATTTTTTGGGATGAAGTGACCTTCTTAGGTAACCTCGTCCTGAAGGATGGATATGCTGTTCCCCCTCTAAGCTTGAGGCGATCCAGTCTTGGCCTACCCCTACTACACAGAAACAACTTTGAAGTTTCCTCGGCACCATCACCTTCTTTAAAAAAATTCTCCCCAGCCCTCGCCCAACTGGCGGCACCCCTTCACCCCCTCACTGGGAAGAACGCCCCCTTCAAGTGGTCCCCAGAATGCCAGCAGGCCTTCGAGTCTATCAAGGAGGTTTTCCTCACCGCCCCAGTCCTGAGGCATTCCAACACCTCCCACCCCTTCATTGTAGCCTGCGACGCCTCATTGGTGGTGGTGGGCGCCATGCTGCTACAGGAGCATGAGGGGTCGAGCACCCAGTGGCCTACTACTCCCACAAATTCACCTCCACAGAACAAGTATGGCCAATATATGACAAGGAGCTAGCGGCAGTGGCGTGGTCACTCACCCACTGGAGATACCTCCTGCAAGGCGCCCAGCACAAAATCACCGTTCAGACTGACCACAAGGCATTACTATACTACTGCAAACCCCAGAAGTTGGGCACCGCAAACTCGCACATACCAGGACCTATGTGGGTTTCATTTTAAATATGAATTCATAAAAGGCCCTTGAATGTGTTGCTGACATGCTCAGCTAGAACCCATCTCTATCACTAATGGTGGATAGGACCTTCTAGAGCTTAATACTGTAGTGCCCCCCTCCCAAATCCTCTCCTTGGCCCCTCCGACAGTAGCTTTTGCTGACCTTGCCCCCAACGCCCCACTCCTCCTCTGCGTCCTTGCTGCCCAGACCTGTTGCCCTGAAGGGTTAGAGCTTTATAGTGACCTAGAGTCTTCAAGTCAGAAGAGAGCCCCATACACCCTGCGGGAGGGAACCATCTGGTTCCATGATTCGGTTTGGGTCCCCCCATCTCTACGCAATTGTGTTATTGAGGAACACCATGTCCCCCAGACTGTTGGGCACCCCAGCATCAATAAGTGCGCTGATCTCGTAAAGAGAACTTATAACTGGCCATGGTCCTCAAAGGACATCCCCTCCTTGATCTCCCGCTGTGTCACCTGCGCCCAGGCAAAATAGGACTGTTATGGGAAGAAGGGGTTGCTACACCCCCTGCAGCAGGCGGAAGGCCCATGGACCTCAGTCTCGGTAGACTTCATCGTGGAGCTCCCCCCTCTATTGGCTCAGATGCTATCATGGTAGTCATTGATCGACTTACCAAGTTCGCGCTCTTCATCCCCTGCCTCTCCTCTATTACCTCGGTGGAGACCGCAAATTTATTTGTCAACCATTTCTTGCCATGTTTGGTCTCCCAAAAAGGATAGTGAGCGACAGGGGACCCCAGTTCACCGCCTAGTTCCAGGAAGAGTTGCTAACCATCCTCAGCATCAAGCCCTGCAGATCTACGGCCTACCACCCCCAGTCCAATGGGCAGACTGACGGGTGAACCAGGTACTGGAGAAGTGCCTGCGCTGTTATGCGACAGCCTTGCAGAACACTTGGGCTAAGGACCTGCTCCTTGCTTAGTTTGCATATAAAAATTCACTTCAGTCCTCGTTTAAACTCTCCCCCTTTGAGGCCACCCTGGGTTACAACCCCTCCTTCCAAATTGCCCCAGCTCTCCTCAGAAGACCCTGCAGCTGAAGACTGGGTGTGTGCACTCCGCGAGACACACAACCTAGTTTGTGAACATTTGATAAAGTCCATCAAGGATTACAAAAGGTTTTCTAACTGGAAGCGCCTCCCTGGACATGATATCAAAGTCAGCTCCCTAGTTATGCTGGACACCCGCAATCTTTCCTTAAAAGCCCCCACCCAGAAACTCGCATCCAAATGCTCTGGCCCCTTCGAGGTGGAGAAGGACTTAGGTAATGGAGCCTATTGTTTGAAGATGCCTGTTCACTGGAAGCAGCATAACGTCTTCCACACCTCCCATCTGACCCCCTTCAAAGGGGAAAGGCCATCATCACCAGAGCCAATCCTCGTTGGGGAATCCCAGGAAGTGGAGGTGGAGGCTATCCTGGCTTCCCAGAGGTCCCACAGATCCGTTCAATACCTGGTTACCTGGAAAGGCTACCCCTCATATGAGAACAGCTGGGTGAGTGCATGCGACTGCACAAATTTCAAGGACCTGATAGAGGAATCCACAACTCCCACCTGGCAGCTCCCCATCCCCCAAGAAGATCACAGCCATTCTGGCCATAAAGCTCTCAGAGAGGCACAAGAACTATGCCCTGGTCCATGCCCCAGGTGAGGGGCCTCCTTCCTGTTGAAAAAGGAAAGGGTAGTGTAAGTCCTGGGGAACAGCTCCTAAAACTGGATAGGGAGCAGCATCCCTTTCAGATCAAAAGGGGACCAAAGGCCCAAGTGGACCCCCTGTCGCAGTTGAGTGACCTGGCGCATGTGGTTTATGAGCGCTGGGTGACTGCCCTTCCTCCTAGAGATATTCAGATCTCTCCCTCCCCCCTCCCCAACCCTGGTAAAATTAATAGAGGGGACCTGCCAGGAGATTATGCAGGCCAGGGGCCATGGGCGGGCCCCTGGGACCCCTCACTCACCAGGGGAAACTTACCAAAATTTTGAAGAAACAGCCAGTGCTATTATAGGAGCCTGGTCTGCAAATTCCAGGCTAATGGAGCTGGTCTGGACTGGTAGAGTCCAAAAATTAGATCAGAACCTGATTTGGGTTTTGAACCAGGTTACGAGTGACTCAGACCAGTTGCCCCTACCTCCTGGAATGGATCTGGGAAGTTTGGATCGTGTGGACAATCAAATTGAGAGTTTGGACCAGCTTATGGATGACTGGGCACCAAGGCCACAGCCCCATCAGGTGAATATGGGAAATCTGAACTGCATTAGCAGCCTGACTCAAATGGTCAAGGCCTGGATTGGTACCATTTACCTTGTCTGTCACCAAAATTTTGGAAAAATCTGCAAAAGTTTTTCAATTTTTGCCAAGATTTTGGGCATCATTCACTCCCCCACCCACCAGCCAACCAAACCCCATCTCTGATCCCTAATTACCCAGTCCCTCAGCCTCCCCAATATGCTATTCTCCCAATACTTAAGGCAACTGCCCTGCCAATGGGCAGTTGTTAGTTCATCTCTATTCTCCCCATGCTTTATGCTAAAATAAAGCCTGAATACCCTGAGCGCCTCGCAGTGGACTCCGCCTGTTTGTTTTCTTATTCAAAATTCTGCCGATCAATCCAGCAAAGTGTGCCACTGCCCAATTAATTATCCCGATGATTGTTGAATAGGTCATCAGGTCACTCTACTCTGCCACGTGGCGGTGGATCATATCTGTAGTAAACCACCTCATTCTTGTGATGGTGTTGACTCTCCATCTTTTTCATGTACCCGTTAAATGTGAACCCATCCATTTGCTTCGCGTTAGGTTTTCTGAGAGCGCTCCCCTATTGGAGCAGCCTCAAGGTGCCCCCACCCCAATGCCCATGTACTCGCCCCCCACACCTGGCTCATCCACCAATAGTGCCACCCAACTGAGGGTTCTAGAGTATCCTGATCAAGGGGGACTAGGCCCTAATGCTCGTCGCAGGTCCGTTTACCCCTCTGACAGCACCCCTGCCCGTGCGGTGGGCCCTGTGCCACTCCACTCTGGCGCACAGACTCACCTACCCATATCTGAAGGCCAGCAACTGCGAACCCTGGAGGAGCTGTCATCCTCCCCGCCTCTCCCACCCTTGGGGGTTGTCCTCGCAAGACTCGCAGTTTCCCCCATTGCAACCATCTGGTTTGCCTTGTGTCCTTCAGTACATTTATAAACATTTACTTTCCTCACATCCCCAATAGATCTCCCCTTCTTCTAGTCGCACAGACCGCTGTGCCCTTGGCATTCTGGGCTCTCCGCAAAGTGCTCACACACCCTGACTTGGACCAGTCTAATTTATCAGCCATTTCCATGACATCTTGAGGCATAAAAGTTGGTTGAAAAAGCCTTTGGACATGATAATGACGCATTTCTCCTGTTACGCTGTGGGCAACTTGATTTGCTGTATCCCAATATCAAATTTATCGCTTAGAAGTAATGGGCTCCCCCTAACTGATTCAAAGTATCACCATTCCGTGGCAAGGGATATGGGCCCTTTTTAGTGATACTGTGAACTTCTGGTGGTCTATTACCACCCAATTTGTACCATCTTTCTTTTTTACAACTAGAATGGTCGAAGCCCACATACTTTTTGAAGGTTTGTGCATCCCTTGCTCCAGTAACTTTTTGATCTCCTCTGTCACTACTTCCTCTGCTGCCCTCAACCAGCGGATTGGCTGTGACCTGATGGGAGGATGATCTACAGTGATCAACTATTGGCCCATCTCCTGAGTGCACCATAAATCTTGGTTGCCAACAGCGAAGATCAACTGATAGTTTTGAAATAAATCTATCACTCAATCCTTCTGTGCTTTCAATAACCTCATTAATTCATTGCGTGGTACCACAGTCATTACTCTGGGCTATGGCTTGACGGGTACACTGAATTCATCCAGTGACCCAAACTCATGAACCTGAAGAACCTCCTCAACAGGCGTCAGGTGTAATTATCCTACTATTTGATGTCAGCGGATATATAGTTGTTCTTTTTGTAGGTTTTCTAGTATAACCTGGATCTCTCAGTGTCCTAGAAGAATAATACCTGAAACCACATTGGGCTCAAGCTGCGATTGCAGATAAGACCCAATGACCTCCCCATATAGCACAATTGCTATTTCCACCTCTAACTCGATGTTCACTATGGCTTAGTATCAAAGGGGATGGATAAAGACCAGCAACTCTGAGAGACAGCCCTTGATATTCATATATCTGCTAGGGGAGGGCTTGGATCCTTTTTTTAATTGATGAAAGTGCACTGGAATCACCCATCACTATATTTAAGGTAGATATGTCCCGTTTTCACCATATCCTTTGGCACTCCACTGGAGGTAAAATAAATTGGGATCCGCTGCCCCAAAATTTTGAAGGTCTCATATGTCATATCAACGGTAGCATCAAAGTGTCGCATAGAAACAGGATATAATTAGCAGGTCATAGTTACTGTTTGGTAGCATTATCACTGGAGCCACCATGAAAATTGACCCAAAATTCAAAGGTATCGCACTGTACGCTCCGGCAGAGACCATGCTTTCCACTCCAGCAGTCCCATACATATTTGATGGTCTTCACCAGAGTTTAGCATCAATTTGCCACTAACTTAGTGGAAAATTTGTTCACCATGGCGCCCACATTTATTATAGAGTGGACACGTTTGTTTGCTACATAGGTTGTCAAAGTATATTTATTTAGAATAAGAAAAGCTTGTCTGTTTAATACATGGACATTTAAAGGATCTCTTTTACCAATGGAAGCTCATAAACCCATCACCGACTTTGGTATTCCTTAGCAATAGCACCTATTGGGGGGAGCCGTTTACTCCTCTCAGGGAAGGCGCATATGCAGACGGTTCCAGCTCATCTGGAGAATTTTGGTCAAACATTTGACCGGCATAAGGATTCAGTTGCTCTAGAAAACCCTTCTTCTGCCATGTCCTTGGCATGTGCTTGTGTCAGTACACTCACTCCTCCAGCCAGCTGCAGATATAGAAACGCATCATTGTACTGGTGGACTTCCGTTAAATGTACTTTAATAGGTTCAGGTGGGACGTTTGGTTTTGGGAAATCAGAGGTAGAGAGTCCCATCTCTACTCCGCTCTGACTTTTCCCTGGTAGTACTGGTCTTGCTGTACGTAATGGACTGACATTTCTAGCAACGATGTGTAAGATGCCCAGGGCGAATTCATTTTTAACAATTTTATCCTATAGGGTCCGCACCCTTGGTTTCATAACATGGCCAGGCTGATAATTTGATTAGGGGCAATTGGCGCAACTAGGCCAGGTCAATAGGTTGACTGCTGATGGTCAGCGTACTTAGGCTCATGTCATTAGTTGGGATGTTGATGATTATCATAAGCAGGTCTAGGGTGAATTTGAACTGCTGGGGTAACTTGGCTAAGGGAGAGGCGCGTAATAATAAGGCTGGGGGTTACTAGGTAGAATTTGAACAGGATGGGAGAATTCCCCCAAATAAGAAGGTCTGGTGACTACATTGGTATGTTTTCGCTCTGTAATGGGTGGAGAAAAGGTAGCAGATAGTTGGTGCAGAGACTGAACAACCTTGAGCAGGGGTAAGTTGTCCTCCAAAATTGGAGTCATGATTTTGGAAAGCTCACAGTATGGCTTCACTGCAGTGGTCATCACAATGCACACATTGGATTCAGATAAAGTCCCCAGTCAATTGAAACGTGGGATTCCGCCATAAATCAATAAGCAAACGTGATGAGGGTCTCGTTATGCTGGAACCTAATGGTTAGGAACTCAGCCTTCCACTGTGATACCTTCACGGTACCTCCAAACAACCACCGCATGGTACCCTTAATTTTATTGGTATGTATTGGAACTGTTTGTAAGATAAGAGGTTACTTGGTCAGCACTCCCAACAACAAAGGCGGATATCAGCAATTTAGCCTTACAAAAATCGGAAGATCCTTCCACCAGAAATTTAAAATGTTTGAAGAACATGTGATTTTTCCATTGCTCTCAAATGGCGGTAACTTGTCTATGAAGACCTCCTCCTTCCGCTCATAACTTCAAGCCTTAGGAATGTCCTAAGGATTTAGGGGTTATATAGGGTTCTTCAGTGGGCAGGACTGACATCACATGTGAGTTAAAATGGGTAGAACATAATTATCCCAGAGCTGCCAGCAAAAGCCAAGAATTTCATACTGTATGCGTGTTCAAAGAAAAGCTCCTCATCTGGGTATCAAGTCTCATATCTCTTTACAAAGCAATCCTTCCTGATCGTCCCCTTGTTCTTCCTCTTCCAAATGGGGATGAGTCAGGTAAAAGGTAGGTGTCAACTTCTGAACCTGTGCAATGTAGTCACTCAGTAGCGTCATCCAGGCAATTTCAAGTTGCCTGTTCTGTTGTTCAAGTAAATACAGCTGGCTAAGCAGTCTTTCAAGTTATTTATTATATTGTCACACTCCTGAAGGAGATAATCTTGTTTCTTGAGCACTGCGTCCACAACAAATTTGATAAGAACAGCTCCTGAAGCGCAGCAGTTCTGGATGATTCCCCTTTTATGCAGGTCTTATATGCCAGGCTGGTAATTGGAGAGTTTTTTATTTATATGTAGTTGATCAATGGGACCCCTGTAGTGAGCATCAATGTTATAATCTGGCAGTATTGTTGAGATACGCTGGAAGATTTTATGTGGGCTCAACCCACTGAGCAATGGACAGACGATTTAAAGATTTTCAGTACTTGAAACAAACAGTAATAATATACATTATGAAGTTCTTGCTTCAACGGTACCAATTATTTATTAATATAATTTTTCAGATTCTTTCTTCTTCGCTCACTACCTGATACCTTTAAACAGTCCCCCTCATTTAAATCTTCATATCCATCTTATATATCAGCAACTTCTGTTGATACCAATTATTTTGCTTAGACTGTTCATTTCTGCCATATGCTTATTGGTTTCAACCAAGTCTATTATTCTTTAAATATAAAATCTCCCTAGTTCAAAGGGATCTATCAATAATTTGTTGTACATTGACATTGCCTTATCACCTGATTAGGAGGCAATCCTCTCAATGTTCGTCCATAGCTCAGTATCACCCCATCGCCTTATGTCAAGGCGCTCTCATCAATATTATCATACTCCTCAGTTTGGCCAATCTCACCTATCCCACTACTGACATAGGGCTTAACATCCAGTAATACTAAAATCTTGATACACATGAACCTGCAAAACTAACAGGCGCTGAAAAAGTGGAAGAACAACTCGGGTTTACAATCAGGGTTTTAGTTTTGGGATGTGTTGGAGAGGGGAGACTTTGCTAATGGCAGGTAGAGATAATGTCATACCTATATATAGAAATCAATGTTATTAACTCAGATTTGGCATTTAGTAAGATCCTTATTTGGATTACAACTAAAAATATCTAGCAGATATGGGTGGACCTCTTGAACTGCTTATACTTGAAGTTAAAACTGGGTAGATCACGGTGAGTTCTGTTTTGCCTGTTCTCATCTTATGTGGTGCAATAGTAGGTAAGTGACTTATGATCAGTGTGCACAACCACAGGATGCTTAGTACACTGCAAAAATTACCTCCATTACATCAATGGCCAATAGATGGCAACCAAATCTATATCATATATGACTCATGCGCGCTCTGTAATTTAAAAACTTCCTAGAAAGTTTTCCACATTGTGCTCACGCCCCTCATGTTTTTGCATAAGAACAGCAACAGCCGCAGTGCCAGAGGCGTCACAAGCCGCACTAAAGGGCTTATCTTCATCAGCATGACGTAGCACAGGAGTTGTGGTAAAAAAATTTTATAGCATTAAATGCTTGTTGCATTAAGGGGTCCAAACAAAAAAGGGCATTTTACCTGTAATAGACTGTAAAAGAGCAGCTAACTCAGAGCTATCATGTGAGAACTTCTACATAAAGGTAACAGACCCCAGAAATCTACGCATTTACTACTGCCTCAGAAAGTAGGTCAAGAGCATATGGCCTCTATTTTAAGGTGCAATAGCATGACCATTCATCACTACTAGAATTCAAGAAACTCACTTCATCTTTAATAGACTCATACTTAGACAGCTTTGCAACCAAGCCAGCACTGTGAAGGGCTGCAAACACAGCCACCAAATTCCTGCATGCTATAAAGCATTGTGAGAGTGGATTAAAAAGTCATACACACATGCGATTGTTCAGGAGATCCTGAGGTCTCCCAAAAGCATTATAAATTTTGGTACTAAAATTTCTATTGTGTTTTGAAAGCCAAAGGGAATGAACTTTAACTGGTAAATCTATACTAAGTCCAGATAGCAGTTAGCCATTCCTGATCATCCAATGCCCACATTTGGTGAAAAGCGTTACCAGGTCAAGTTAGAAAAGACTTTAGACCTGGAAATTGCTTGGACAATATTGGCTTCCAAGTGGAGGGTATATGGATCCAGAACCATGACATTATCCAGATTCCCATAGTCTAAACGGGGTCTCAGAGTTATCATTTTTTTAACTAATGAAATAACCCGCGAAACTTTGGTCATCCACCCCTTCTTTGTCATTTCATCAGCCCAGATTTTTAAGCCTGATCTTCTCAGAAGTATAGGAATATATTGAACATTGATTTTGATGATTTCAATGTTCAGCTGAAAGCTCGTATAAAGCTTTTTAGTGAATTGGAAGCTAATTAGCGCCTTTTATATCAAATACTGACCTAAAGGGTGCGATAATATGGGGCAACATAGGTATACAGACACAACATAAGTTGAATTGTATTCCATTTTTCCGTCATAGCAATACCCTGTTACTAATGTGGGAATAAAGGAAAATTTACCTGAAAGAGAACTAGGGTGAAGGATAGCATGTTCCGCTCTAATTCAATACTTACTTCTTGGTGGCGCCACCATCACACCCCCAAGATCACTGGGTAACATATTTCTGGTATGTCTGCAAACTTTATCACAATAGATAATCATGGACAATAAAGCGCAGTGGTTTGCATAAAGAAAGTGTGAGCATAGGAATACTAGATGTCACATGACGGGTGAACCTAGGGTGACTTCAAAATTGAACGCCTGCATTACTTTCAATTAAATGCAATTCAAAGTGGCACCAGTGATCACAAGGGCAGTACTGTTACCTTATGCTGTCCTAATGAAATATAAATGGATAATGCTAAATTTTCAGCGGATTTGCCTGATTCCACCAAACAGTTTATACAGTATAAACCCACTGAGCAACATACAAAAGATATGAGGATCGCTGGCCCTAATAAATAATAAAAATGATAATAAAGACTTCAATAAGGAGCTATTACTCTGATGGTATCACTTTATTTAATATTAAAACTAACAGCTACTTCTGTACTTCCCTACTTCTTCTTCTTACATGTAAAAAAACCTCCCTCTTCTGACTCTCACGCTCAACTCTTCATCTTAGGTATTCCTTGGCAGATTCAACATGCTCCGCTTAGTAAATTCTATTTGATATGATCTAGGTTCTTTATTCACACAAAGGCTTCGGAGAAATTCCCTAAATAAACCAAACCATTATTTCTTAGATCAAACTTACTTTGCATTAACATAATTAATTATTTAATCTTGAGGCTCGCCTCAAATCTAATATATAATCCACTGGAACTATAGATTATTGTCCACCATATTGGAATCTTGACATTACTTCCCCTTTATTGGACAATAAGCTCCTATTGCTTGTATGCCCAAAGGAACTTCTTGTGAACTCAGTTAATAATCCGACCACCCGCAGGTTCCTTAATTGTGTAGGCGTCAACACCAGACTTTTCATTTAATTCAAATGGTCCAACCCACATACTGCCAAGCTTGTTCCTTCGTCCAAACCCATGTTGGTCATGGAACAGAACAAAATCCCCTACCCCAAACTGTGGGAGACTGCTGCATCTACCTTGGTTAGCCACATGATCCCAAATCTTCTTGGCTAGACTAGTGGACTATTCTTCAGTTTGGAGTTTAATCAGCATATCAGTTAAGGTAGTCAAATAGCGCTGAGGCTCCACTCTGCTAGTATATCCCACACTGGAATAAAGCAATCTTGGCCAGGCTGGATGTCTTACATAATTTAATTGGAAGGGACTTTTTCCTGTCTCCAAATGATAGCTTATATTGTATGCAAAGACAGCGGTGGATTTTAGGGTACTCCATTCCAAATGCCATCCTTTACAAGCTTGTGTAAAAAACTTAATAAGTTTCATTGACCCATTCTACCATTCCATTAGATTCAGGGTGTTAGGGTGTAGTCAAGACCCTGAGGATTTCCATTAGTTTGTTCAACTTGGGCGGGATATGTGACATGAAATTGGTTCCATTATCCATGAGGATAAATTTGAGACAACCATGTCGCTGTATAACACATTATAGAATGAACTTTGCAGTCGTGACAGCCCCTAAATTAATGATCGCCCTTTCTTCCACCCATCTTGACTAATGGTCATTGGCTCTATTATATACTTGGAGAAGTTTGCGCCAGTTGATAGAGCCCCACCACACACCTAGAAAAACAGTATGCCATGTAAAAAAGCTTTACTAGCTGGTAGGTGGTCTTCCTGTGGAATTGTTTCTCCACTTAACACTGGTGACAACAAGTAACCATTTTTAGCACATCATAGTTAATACTCTCCCAATAGAAATGGGGCTTTAAGAAGCCAGCGTTTTTTGCAACCCTCCATGACCTACCGCTCTATAAGCATCCATAATAATTGCAGGTCTAGCAGAAGGTTTCAGGAAACTCAGTGTCAATCTATCAATCTGCTTATACATTTCGTCATGCATGAAGATATCATGTCTAAGCCCATCCATCAATTTAATCACTTGCAGCAGCTCATCATGATACTTGCCCACCACCATCTTCTCATACATGATATCTGCCAAATCTGCTTTTATGCGACAGTTGGTAAGCGTGAGAGGTAGTCCGCATTCTGGTGTTTTTCACCTGGCTGGTGTACAATTTTGAAGTCTTATGCTTGGAGCTTCAGGGCCCATCGTGCGAGTTGCCCTTCAGGCTCCTGCAGATTCTGCAGACACCGCTAGGATGCATGATCTGTGACCACTTTGAATTTAACCCTTTGGAGAAATACCAGAATTTATATATGCATATATAACTGAAAAGCACTCCTGCTCAGTCACAGTGTAATTACGTTCAGCGCCTTTTAAACTTCACCTACAATATGTGATGGGATTCTCTACACTGTCATCATCTTTTTGGGATAGTATGGCTTCTATGATGGAAAGGGATGCATCCATTTGTACAATAAATTCCTTCTCAAAATTTGGGTATTGTAAAACAGGCGTGCTAGCCAACGCAGTGCATAAGACAATAAAATCAACATGACATTGTTCCGTCCAATTGAAGGTAGCATTTTTCCTTAGTAACTTGAAGAGTGAACCCTGATAAACCTGAAGTTGGGAATGAACCACCAGTAGTAACCGACCATCCCCAAAAACACCTGAATATCGCGCTTATTAACTGGCTGAGTCAACTGGCATGTAGATTCCATTTTTGCAAGATGAGGACTGAGACCTTTTGAGTCAACCACAAATGCAAGTTATTCCAACTGCTCCTTATAAAAGTGGCACTTGTGGGGCTTAAATTTAATTTTAGCTTCAGCGATTCAGCAGAACTTGTTACAAGTGAGTGAGATAATCTGTAAACATCCTTATGAACACATTAAAATCATCAAGATAGACTAGAACGCAAGATAGCTTCAGATCACTAAAAATAGTGTCCATAGACCGCTAAACGTAGCTTGGGCACTGCGCAAACCCTGTGGCATATGTGTAGGCTGGAACAACCCTTTTGAGGTGATTTGAGGTAATTATAGCTCACTTCTCTTGTTCCGCCGCTGACAACTCAATTTGACAGTACCCCAATATCAAGTTCATAGCGAAGAGATATCTGGCACCGCCTAACCAATCTAAAGCGTTGTCAATTTGTGGAAGTGGGTACAAGTCTTTTTTGTAATGCTGTTAAGCTTCTGGTAATCAATTACTACTCAATTGATGTCATCTTTCTTTTTGACATTTAGCACCAGGGACGCCCAGGGAATCTTTGACGTCTTTAACATTCCCTGTTCCACCAATTTATCTATCTTAGCGAATACAACTTCTTCCACCATCTTTGAGCGATGGCAGGCCATGATCAGATAGGAGGGTGATCTCCAATTTTTCAACTGATGCTTAATCCAATGTGCACATCCCAAGTTGTAATTGTTGTATGCAAAAATGGTTTAGTATCTCAAACAGATCCATCACCCTGTCCTTTTGGTCCTCCAATAGAACAGTTAGAGCTTCCTGTGGAACCACAGTCATTATGCTGTATGTGTTTTAAAGGTAACTCAATATCTTTTCAAAAACCAAAGTCATGTATCTGGTGTTACTCATCAATAGAAACTCTATGCAGATAATCCACCACTTGATTCTCAAAACCTATATAGATTCCTTCTGAAGATTTTTTATCAACACCTTTAATTCCCTTTGCCCTAGTAATAGGAGCCCCCAGAGCCACATGGGGTTGTAGCCGCAATTGCTGTTAGGGCCCCATAATCTCACCATATATGCCTTCCAGGATATATATTTTGAGCTCCATCCCTATTATGACCTGATGCCCATAAGGTATCCTTAAAGCACTCGCCTCTTGCAACTGGATACCATTGTAACCATAATCTGGGTAGGGAGCACTTGGGTCCTCTGCTTCATCCACCAATAATATACAGAAATCACTCCATCAAAATATGTAAGATTAATTTTGACTTGAGTGGATTGGATCTTCTGGGATACCGCTGGAATTAAAAAAGATAGAGATCTGTTGTCCTAGGATACTGATGGTTTCATCAGCCATAATGACCATGGCCCCAAATCACTGCATAAATGCAGTGCAAATCAACATGTCATAGTTATTATTAGGCAACAACACTTCTGGAGCGGATGTAATGACTGACCCACACCTCAAAGGCAACATGCTGTATGCGCCCTCTGACACAGTGCTATGTGCCCCTGCGGTCCCATACACTACTCTCTGATTCACATCTGGTTTCAGTGAAAGTTTATCTATGAGCTTGGTGGATAATATATTGATGGGATCACCAGTATTAATAGCCATGATTTTGGTATTTTGCACAAATATGTCACAGTATGTACATTCCAGATAAGAAGTACCATGGATGTTTAATACATAAACATCCAAAGGCTTTTGGTTATTCAGAAATTTGAGAATACCAGCAACGACATGTGAATACTCATAAGCAATTTTCTCTACTGGAATCTCCACATCTACCCCCTCTAGAGCAGCTACATGGGTTGAAGGTTTACCATCAGCTGTACCATTCTTCTCAAGGTTTTGCCAAGCGTATGGCTTTTGCACATCCTGGCGTAACTCTGTGTCTGTGTTATTGGGGTCTCTCCCTCAGCTTGAGGCCAAGATATCGTAGGGAATTTGTAGATAATACAATCATTGGAGTGAGTATCAAGTATGGCACAACTCGACTTGTGAGAATCATTAGGTAAAGATAGATTTGAATCAGCGGAAGTAGAGCATCCCATCTCTACTCCACTCGATATTTTCCCTGTTTGTTCATGGCAACTTGAATTGCATTGGCAAAAATTTGCCTAGACATCTAGCTGCATAATATCCTTGTTGACTTCAAGAGAAACAAGTATTTGTAAAAGGCAATTATCTCTGCATCACACCCATAGTGCCAGGTCTGAAATTAATTGATGAATGGTAACTCATCCAAGGATGAGCTGCTTGATAATAATGGGAGCGGAAATGACTTGCCAAAGCGTTAAGGGGGCGAGTATTCCGCAGCAAATTATACCCAAGCCGTTGTTGTTCCAATACTGATGGGGATTTCCAATACTGATGTGGATTTATTAGTAGTTGCATGGGCTTTCTGTTCCACATTGGGAGCTATAAAGTGACAGATAGACGGCATAAATGATTAACAATTATAATAATTCCATATCTTCTTGAATAATGTAAGATATAGCATTATAAATAATGATATGGCTTAATAGCCGCCATCATCTCTATGCTCACTTCCTCATTAGATAAGATATTAGCTCCCATCAACACATGAGCCTCTGCCGTGAACAGCTCCATGAACTCCACCAAAGACTCATTTTTTTGAAACTGAATTGTCAAACACTATGCCTTATGCTGAGCCATTTTCGCTTTGACCCAAACAGATGGACCACGGTCTCCTTCACCTTTGAATAGGTTACAGTACTATTCACAAGGTAACATGTGACCTGGTCAGCGCTTGCAATGTCCAAAGCGGATAACAACAAATTGGATTTCCACTGATTGGAAGCCCCCTCTATGCCAGATTAAACTTCTTGAACTACTCATGTATGTTTTTGTCACGGTTAAATGGGGGCAGCTTGTCGCTGCAGATCTCCTCCTCCTAATAAATTTATTTAATTATACTCTTCACAGTATAGCGAATTGGTATTGCTGCCTAAGAGGTTGGCAAGTTAATTTACTTGGTCACCCACCAGGTGCAGTTGGTAAAAGGCCTTGGTGAGCTGCTCGTTTAAACTTTTATTTCTAAAAAAATTGCTTTTTTTTGAGCCTGAAGTAATGTATCCAAGGCAAGCTTCAGTTCTGCATATTGAGATGATTTGACAAACTGGGTAGTCTCTCATCAATGCGAGCTGGTTGCACAATTGTTTTTAACAAAGTATGAAACCTTTAAATTGTTGATTAATGGGCCCCTGTAGTGAGCACCACTGTTACTTTTCAGCTGATTTTCCTGATTCTGCTAAATGGGTTGCACGGGGTAAACCCACTGAGCAACATACAAAAGATATGAGGATCGCTGGCCCTAATAAATACTAAATAATGATAATAAAGACTTTAATAAGGAGATATTGCCCTGATGATATCACTTTATTTAATATTTAAACTAACAGATACTTCCATTACTTGCCTACTACTTCTTCTTTGCGTAAAAACTTCCTCTTCTCAGTCTCATGATCAACTCTTGATCTTTGTTATTCCTCAGAAGATTCAACATGCTCCAGTTAGTCAATTCTCTATTTGCTATGAACTAGGTGTTTCATTTGCATATTAGGCTTCAACAGAATTCTCCAAATAGTCCAAACCATTATTCTTTGATCAAACTCACTTCACATTGACATAATCAATTTCTCAATCTCAAGGCTCACCTCCAATCTATATTATGATCCACCAGAACTATAGCTTATCATCCGGTCATATTGAAATCTTGACAGAGAATAAGAAATAAGCAATGTAAAAATTATTCAATGATATTGAGGGAACAAAGTGTGATCTGACTTTTTAGCCTTGTAACGCATTTTCTCCTTGGTGTACCTGTTTATAAACTGGGTTGACTAGAAGCTTCCCACTACTATGACAGATAAATAGCTTTAAGGTCTTTAGGGTCTGATAAGGGCCATACTCCTGATAGATCCTAGTACACTGGATCTACCCAGTGCTGTTCTTCAACATTGTTGACCAGTGAGATGTGATAAGGAGTGATTGCAAGATCCGCGGGCTTTATAGGATTTGCAACCATTTCTAAAGTTCATTTGAGATGTCTTTACTAAGATGAAATATTTAGAACGTAAAGGCTCCATATGAACTAAAATAGATTCTTCAGTGCTATGGAAGAGGGTATAGTGAGTATCTTAGTGATGACTATAATTTTTCTGGAGTAACGCTGCCATAATTCTATAGTTTGCCTCAATTTCTATTTAGAAGTTATATCTTTTTGTTAGGACTAGGATGAGCCAAGAGAAAACTGGGCTGTAGGCGCGGGTGTCTGAAGCCTCCTAACAGTAGCTACAGACTTCAAGGCGACTCTCAGCCTTTAGAAATCAACTTATGTAAAGTGGGAGAGAGTTTTTGGGTTTCATGCTTAGGTGGTATTGCAGGGGAGGTGTTCGCAGCGTTGGTTAAACTATTTTGAATTTATTTTGATGCACGCCGACCAAGGGACAGACAATACCAAAGCTTGAAGATCTAAAAAAACTAACAAACTAACCACTTGAATAGAATAAAACGACCGCCCAAAACGAGTGGGAAAAACACTACAAATGAGAATACAACCAACCAGGTGGGACAGCGCTGAGGCGCTCAACCCACCATGGTAGAAGGGAGGGGGATCGGGGGGATTATCCTTAGTATCAGATTCCAACTCAATGAGAGTGCAGGACAAGGAGGAGAGCAAAGGGGTGGGGTGATCAGCGACATGGGAAGCAAGGATGCTGATGACTGGCTGTTTGATGAAATTATCTGAGGCCAGTAAGTCACTAATGTATTTGGAAAAGCAGGCCTCCACCTTAAAGCGGAGGGAAGGAAGCTGGGACAATAAAGCCATGGAGGCGTGGGTGATTCTTGGGTTATTCTTTGAGGTGGTAACCACTTTCTGGATGGTGGCATTAGCTCTATTGTAAGCAAATAGAATTGGCTGTTTGTTAGGCGGGGATGTAGACAGCTTGATGATGGAAAGAGAAAGTTGTGTGGTTAGTGCTACTACTGATGACTCAGCCATCTCACGAATGGTGGATATGACATGGTGAGCAGCTGCCACAATAGTGAGCAGGTGATCCGAGTGGAACTACAAGGCATCCAGCTGGGGGGCGTAAGATTGTTGAGTGACCAAATTGGGGTTTTGTACTTGGATAAATTCGTCATATGTGGGCTTCGAGGCTTCAATTTAATAACCCATCTCATCAGTTTCAGCCAATGAGGACCATGGGTTCATTTCAAATTCGAAATCAGGTTCAGTGGATTGAAGTGGAGTGGTGGGCAGCTGCAGAATAACATGGAAACCCACATTTGTCAAAGCTGTTTCCTGATTGGATGAGGCACAAGTGGCACTGGCCTGAGGAAGGGGTTGGCTGCAATAGGCGCTGAAGCGGCAGCAGGCTTTGAAGGAGGGGGTAGGATTGTACCACATGCCAGAAAAGCAGTGGGATGCAGAGAAAATTGTGGGCCAGATGATGATATTGCTGGGCAAGAGGAGGCCGCGAGGGAGGGGCATTTACACTTTGAGTGATCTAACTCAAAGTAGGAAGGGCAGATGGTCCTCCCGCCCTTGACGTGGGCCCAGAATGGGTGGTTGGGGCAGAGGGAATGATGGCATGGGGGAAGTGCAACACAATTTTAGAAAATTCTGGGCTGATCATGGCAAATTTTCAAGGCCCAGCTAGGTGAGCGGCCCCATTGGGGACCATAAACTGAAGGATGGGGTTGGAGCTGTATGCAGTCAAACCTTCCATCAGCTCCTGATGGAGCACTGCGTGGGGAGATGGTGGGTAACCCCAAGAACTGAACCACCATGGTGGTATCAGTGGGGAGCTGGGTACACGTTCTTGGGATAGGGGTGCCCTTGAAAACCAGGGGCTCTGTAGCCGCAGTGGCAGTGTCAGATTCACAAGTGAAGCCCAAGTCAAAATACCCCTTAAAGGGATGGAAGTCTATAAAGCCATCCATCAGCATCACCACCTGGGCCAAGTTGATAATTGCTTGTTACTCATATGGTAACAATCTCCTGTACTTGACCTGAAGGCCAAAATGAAGCCTGGAGTGGGGGAGAACGATTGGGCTGCAAGGCACAGCCTGGGCACATGCCAGGTGGATGGTGAGATCCTTGGGCAGATTAAACAATCTGAGGACTTAGTGGGACTGGATGAACCAGTCTGAGTGCATTTTTCACCAGACAGAAAACGCTGGGTGGGGTTTTGCTGCTGCCCCATAATAGAGCAGCCAGCGGCAAATCTGACATCATTGGGGATTAAATGGGAGTGGCAGGCATAGGATCAATAGTTGTTTTACTTACATTTTTGAATAAATTCGCTCAAAAGTAACTCCAAGCGCAAAGAAAAGTTCCGTTAAATAAACTATTATTCTTAGACAACTTTATTGAAAAGATTTTCCATAGTCTCTCCTTCAATTTTTGTTAGCAAAAACCTGGTATTTTCAAACTAAATATAATTGAACAAGAAAATTTAAGATAGATATGAAAAAGAATATCCATAATAGAAATAACCAAAACTACCATTAGCAGGGTACTTGTTTAATTTTTTAGTGAGGGAGGATATATAAATCAAAGATTTGGGGTTGAATACCCATTTTTTATATGATAGTGACAGGGATCATTGCTTTAATTGACTCTTCATAGTAACAATATTTGAGAATATCCCTACAATATTCTTAGGCTGCTAAAAAAGGTTCCAAATGTCCAAATTTGGTTATACAATTTCAAGTTTGGTGACGTTTTTGATTCCTGTTTCTAACTTATCATTTTAATCTTGCCCGTTATGACTTATCTAATAAATGTATTTCACATGATTTTGTCACAAGTGTTGAATTTTTTCCTTTCATGGTGAATCCTGATTGAGTTAACTGTTGATGATGGGGATTAGGACCGTGGTGCTGATATAACAAAATTGCCTAAATCTAAACAGAGTTGTCTAATGTTTTTAGTTAAGCTCTGAAGCTTTCAAATCAAAGATGGGTTTGAGCATATGATTATGTTAAAAAGGAACCTGAAAGGCAGTGAGTAGCAGCTGCTACCCATTTCTCATCCAGGGTATGCCCTAGGTCAGAAATCTGGTTGAAAGCAAGGACTTGAGGTTTTCCTTTTAAAGCTGAAGGGTTCATGACTTAGTATTCTTTTAGTCCGATGAAGCGGGCCTGCTAAAGCTACATTATATATAGATAATTTATTTACTTGAGGTGGGCTGACTAGGGGATGATACAGCAACGTTTAAGGGAAATTGATGAATGGTAAAGGAGGATAAAATCTGGAAAACCTCCATGCACAGCATATTATAAGCCAAGATCTCCATGGACTGCCTTTGCTATTCGCTATCTCAGTTTGGGGCATTGGTGCACAATGCCAACACAGTCATAATTGTCCCCTACCCAAAGTTCCAGTATTAGAATCAAACTTGGGGAGGCAGCAGTAGAGGTCCCTACTCTACCACTTGGGTATCATCCCCTATTATATATAGATAATAATAACTACAATACTGATTCATAAATAGATTTTGTTGATATTTTATATTTTGATCTGTTAAAATAAGTTTTGTATAGAATGCTTGATACTATCAATAGCATTATGTGATATAAGTCAAATCTTGACTTGAAGTGGTTTACTTGATCATGAATGAGATTCCTAAAATTACAACTTTATTAATATGTTACATTGATAGTTACAAATTTTAATTTTTGGGAGGGTTAGTTATCAGATCAAACTCTCCAAAATTATTACAGATTATTTGAAAATTATTTGTGCCTTAGGTTTCCAGCCACAGGCTACAAGTCTAAGAGACGCCAGAATTTTTTATCATCATCATACTAGAATGTGACAGTTTGTGTAGCTCTTGATGGGCTATTATATTAGAATCTGGTTGAACACCATGGCTCTTTATCTTAAAAAAATTCCTTTTTTATTCTCACCAAATAAATCACTTCTGTATGTACCTATTTGTGTTTTATATAAAGTTTATTTCTTTGGGTACAGTTTGGGTGAAAGTAAATAAACATTCTGTGAAACTTCTCCTGAGAAGTTGCTTGTCTTTATTGAGAGTTCCATTAAGGTATATAGACTTAAGACCACCAGGCTGGAGAATGGGACCTAATATGCTACTTAAAAAGATGCATAAAGAGGCAGTTCACTATAGATGCACCATGCAGGTGACCAGAGGTTACTAGGCATAAATTAACTACATCCCAACCTACATATTAATATCAGGATTAAGCCATAACATTTGAGTTCACTTTGAAAGCTCTCATAGGTGGCTGAGGCTAGCTTGGAACGGTGTAACGTTGCACCTTGATTTTTTGGGGATTTAATGCATCATTTTCCTGGATGAGATTCTGGGACTTTCATCATATTTGACTTCTTGCACTATTGTGCTTGGGTGAGCAGGTACCATCCTTTATAAAATATAAAGTGTGTTGAAACTCTTATATGTTGGTTGTGGAGCTGCATTATAAGCAGATTCTAAGATCTCCGTCCATCACATTATTTCAGGATTGGGATCATTTATGTGAGACTGGATCCTAATGAATAGCATCCCATACAGAGCTACACATTCAAACTTTAGGCATAGCAAGCCTAACAAGCTCCAGTTTCCCAGAGACCAACTGGCTTTTGATTGAAAACTTAAACTTATACCAAATTTACCAAAATTCTATTAATATATAATTATTGTGTTAAATTTTATACTAAATCTCACCAGAAAATTTGGACTTTGTGACTCTTCATGTAGCAAATTTCCTAAGCCCTAATCTATGGAGGTTTATGCACAATCAAAACTGACTGTTACAAAAATAAACAACAATTCACTAAGACTGTTTATGATACTATTAATTCAAGATAATTATTTAAAAATGTTGAACTTGTTATCAACTAATCAACTTAGCTGATTTTACAATCAATTCAAACTATATAAATATTAACAAAACAAGGACTATATGTTTGTATGTAAGTTGGTAGTTTTTTGTATAATTATTTACTTAGTTTTATATATATTTCTTAATAATTTTTCTCATGAAAATAGCATTTTCATTAAAACAAAATGTATACTTTGATATATCTTTTTATGTAAAGTACCAATAAAATCCACTTTTAGGATTTTACTATAAAAATAAAATATAGAGGTAGGACTTATTGGACAGATTACCATATGACAGAATCTAGATTTTCTATACTAAGTTCCATATATGTATTTTTAGGTAATATCTATAATAAAAGCGATAACTCCAGTTATAGGAGTAATAAAATTACTAAAAAAAAGAAAGTATATCTGACACCATGGTTAGCACACTAGAGTAAACTTAGTCGCCAGTTCAGTTCTATAGACTAACTTATAGATTATTAATTTTATTTAATATTTAGGTTTTATATCTAATGTTACAATAGATTGTAATTTGATAATTAGGTTTTTATCTCTTGTTTTAGTGCTATCTTAATATAAACTTTTTTAATATCTTTAACATAAATAATGAACTCTGATTATGATAGTATAATTTGACTAAATTTATTACTAACTCCAGAATTATATGTATAAATATCATTTCTTTATTGGGTTTATATTATCCTTGTTAACTTTTGGCAGTATTGATTGAATCCACTAAGCTGTTTCACAGGTTTAACACCACTGAGCATCAAAATGGATGATATGAAGATTGTTAATCCTTGGTAAATGACAATTAATAAATAAATAAAGATTATGGCTCCAATGGATATCAATTTATCTAATATAAAATAACGGACTATCTCTGCTAAACCTTTTTTTTCTCTTTTCATCCAAAAGACCTCTCCTATCCATTCTCTCATTCAGCTCTTGATCATTTATATTCTTAGTCTATTTTGGCCGTCAGCAAAAGTAACTCTCTATTCACTACAATTTTAGGGGTTTCATCCCATTATCGAGACTTTGGTAGAATTCCCTCTACTTGCCAAACTATTACACAACTATTGATTCGCTTCAAGTTGAAATAAATTACTAAACAAATCTCAAAAATCACTTTTACACTTGATATAAAATCCACTGAACATATGGCTTTATCATCCATTCATACCAATTTTTGACATTACCCCTCTTGACTGGACAATAATTCCTTTAATGTTTATAAGACCGTAGGAACTTAGCATGTAATTAGTTGATAATCTGACCACCTGCAGGTTCTTTAATGGTGTAGGCATTGATCCCAAACTTCTTAAATATCTCAAATGGCTCTGTCCATATGTTAGAAAGCTTTTTATTTCCTTTCAAATCCATGTTGATCCTATAACAATATATAATCTTCTTATGACGAACTGTGGGACTCAACTATGTCTACCTTGGTCAACTGCCTGATCACAAATCTTATTACTAATCTAATAGAATAAGCTTCAAATTGAGTCTTATCAGTGTGTACGTTAAGTTGGTCAGATAATACTGTAATTTTACTTTGCCGGTATCCATCTCACTGGAGTAAAGCAATGCTGGCAAAGCTAGAGGTCTACCATAAAGTAATTGGAAATGAATCTTCCCCATTGACAAGTGGTAGCTGAAATTATACCTAAAGATGGCGTTGGATAAGAGGGTACTCCACTCATATGGAAGATCCTTTATGAGATTATAGAAGGTGTTCACCAATGTTCTATTAACCCATTCACCCATACCATTAGATTCAGGGTGGTACGGTGTAGTTAAGACCCCGTGGATTGCAATTATCTAATTATCTTGAGAAGGACATGAGACGTATAATTTGATCCATTGTCTGTAAGAAAATACTGAGGACAGCTGTCAGAAATTTGACTTTGGGCTCTGCAAGTTGGCAGGCTAATCAGTACGAAGACTGGTCAGCCCTTGCCATTTTTGCCTTAGGCGTCGGGGCTAGCAGTGCCAGCTAACCCCTTGGCATGTCACCCATGCTATTTTGGGGATCCCCTTTAACCTAAACTACAACCAACGAAATAAATATAAGCTTATAAAAAAGGTAGAATAGGCAAAGGGAGATATATTGAAAGGGAAGCGTTAGGTATTTATACTATTTACAAAAGGGATACTGCGCCCATCACCAACCTATCAGCTCTACCGCTGGTTCTTCCAGCCAACCACTTCTATTCTTCTTTTCTTCTATATTTACTTTATTTTCTTCCCTGGTGTTGACCCTCACATTCCATCCTTCTCGATGTCCAAATTAGTTTTGATTCATCCTCAGCCTTAAGTTGCTGGTGAACCATATAAATAAATAATCTAAATAAACGTCAAATTTGGATTTGACCTTCAAATTAATAAAGATGTGCCAGAAAATACTTTGTTCACTTGTTTTTGATTGGAATATCTTGGCATCTCACCAACATCTATTCTCACCTTATCTTGATAATAAATGAGGCACCAGAAACAACCTTGGCCACCTCAACTCATAATTGTCAGATCCACTGACATTGGATAATCAGGCAGCGAACATCTGAAGCGATGCATCAGCTTTCCACCAGAAATCCCACAACAGACCACGAATGGCCATTGGCGTTGACCACTGATTTCGCTGACTGATTAAATTATCCTCAGCTGATAGTTGCCAGTGAACCTTTTACTAATTTGGGGCCACCAATTGGCCCCACTCAAACCTAAAATACCAACCAGGGCGGAATACTAATTTTGGCTCAACCCAAATTGGGGAGCAACTAACCAGCAATCACATTTAAAGCACACAAAATTCAGTCAATAAACCTCTCCACCAGGATTGGCTATATCATTTCAAATAACGCTTTATCATTGGAAGATTCCATCTGGTTAAAATTCTGACAATAGCCATGTCACTGTATGACACACTCCATAATGTACTTGGTGGCAGTTACATCCCCTAGATCTCTGATTGCTCTTGCTTCCACCCATCTTGTCAGATGATCTACTGTTACTAGTAAATATTTATAGTGGTTTGCTTCAGTTGGCAGAGGCCCCTACATCAAGGGATATAGTGTGCCACACAAAATAGGGCTTAATCAGCTGGTAGGTTGTTTTCTTGTGGAAAGGTTTCTACACTTGACACTGGTGACAACAAGCATTTATCTCAAGCACGTTGTGATGCATGCTCTCCCAATAGTAGCATGGTTGCAAAAAGCTCCTATGTTTTATGCAACCCTCCATGACCTACCCCCTGTGTGCATGCAAAATAATTGCTGACTTATTGGAAGATTTAAGGAAACTCAGCATCTATTCTCCATTTTTCTTATATAGTTACCTTTTGCACAGGATGTTATCCCGTTTAAGCCCATCTGGCCCTTTGACCACGTGTGGAAGCTCATTGTGATATTATCTCATAATCATCTTCTCATAAGTTATATCTGCGAAATCTTCCATCATAGCAACTGTTGGAAATTGCAAGAGCCAGTCCGCATTATTGTGTTTAGTCCTGGCTGGTGACTATCTCAAAGTTGTAAGCTTTAGCTTCAGCGACCATTGACAAGCCGCCCTTCGGGTCACAAATATTTTGCAACTAACGAAAGGATCCATGACCATTACCACTTTGAATTTTAAACCGTGGAAATATACCCAAAGCTGTTTATATGCATACATCACCGCTAAAATCTCCTGCTTGGTTTTTATGTAATTCTGTTAATGGCAATCTAAGCCATGACTACAAACCACGATGAAGTTCACAACCCTATTATCATCCTTCTGAGATAATACTGCCTCTATAGAGAAAAGCAAAGTGTCCATTTGCACGAGGAATTACTTCTCAAAAAAGGTTATTTCAAAACGGTGCTAGTCATTGTGGTCCATAAGACATCAAAGGCCTTTTGACAACGGTCAGTCCAGTCAAAGCTGGCGGGTTTCTTTAATAGCTCGTATATATGCACCCCAATACAGCTGAGGTTAAAAATGAATCGCCAGTAGTAACTGACTACCTAAAAAACACCTGGAGAACCCGCTTATTACCTGGCTAAGTCATCTTGAATATAGCTACATCTTCGAAGCTGAGGTATAAGCCCTTTCAAGTCTACCACAAACCTGAGGCATTGCAATTGCTCCTAAAAAAGTCTATTTCTGAGGCTTGATTTTTATGTTAGCTGCTGCAAGTTGGCGGAACAATTTGTTCCAGGTGGGTGAGATTCTCCCTAAACATATGCAAGAACACATTGATATTGTCAAGATAGACTAGAACGCAGGACAGCTTCAGTTCACCTAGGATGGTGTCCATAGCCCACTGGAATGTAGTCAGGGCGTTGCACAATACTTGGGGTATACGTGCATGCTGGAACAAACCCTTCAAGGTGATTATGGTGCATTTTCCTGTATCGCCACTGGTAAATTGATATGCTAGTATCCCTCATAAGTCCATGGCAAAAAAATAGTTGAATTCACCCAAATGACCTAAAGCATCATCAATTTGTGGGAGTGGATAAGAATCTTTATTTGTGACACCTTTAAGCTTCTATTAGTCATTAACTACTCAATTGGTGCCATTTTTTTAACAATTAACATCAGCGGCGCCCAGGGACTCTTGGACGGTTAAGCATCCTTTGTTCAATCAATTTATCTATCACATTAAATAACATTCCTCCACAGCTTTCAAGCGATGGATAATCATTAGCAAATGGGAGGGTGATCTCCCGTGTCCACCAAATGCACAAATCCATGCATACATACCAAATAATGTAATCAGATGTTAAAATTTCTTGGTATCTCTCAAACAGAGCCATCACACTATCTTTTTCTCTCCCTTTTCCCAGTTAAAGCCTCATGTTGAACCTTTGCAATTACGCTGAATGAGGATTCTACAGGTAGTATAAGGTCCTCCCAAGAACCAAAGTCATGAATACTGTGAACTTCATCAATAGGAGTCAGATGCAAATAAGCCACCACTTGTACCTTTGGACTGTCATAGACTTCTTCTGAAGGTTGGCTATCAGTACCTTCACTTCCTCATGGCCTGGTACAGCGGTCTCAGAGCCACATGAGGTTCAAGCCGCAATTGCTTGTAGAGCCCCATATCTCCCCGTGTAGCCCTTCATGAATGTCTATTTTGAGCTCCATTTTATTATGACCTGATGACCAAAAGGTATGCTATAACATAGCGGCCTATAGCGGAATACCATTATATTCATAAGTCTGGTTAGGGAGAGCTCTGGTCCTCGGCTTTATACGCCAATATTGAACGGGAATCACACCATCTCTATATGCGAGATTAATTTGACTGGAGCGGATGGGGTCATTTAGGACTCCGCTGGAGGTAAAAAGATGAATTCATTAGTTCCAGAACATTAGATGTTTCTTCCGCTATATTGATTACCGCTTCAAATTGCAGCATAAATGCAGCCCAAATCAACATGTCATAGTTTAAGGGCAGAACACCACTGGGGAGGAGGCATTGGCCAAACCAAACATCAGAGGCAATGAGCTGTAAGCGCCCTCTGAAACAGTGCTCTGTGCCCCCGCGGTCCCATACACTACTCAATGTTCCACATCTGGCTTCAGCAGAAGCTTAGCCACGATCTTGGTTGATAAAATATTGACTGGAGCAACAGTTTTATATTTGTACAAATTTTTGCATTTTCTACAAAAATATCACAGTAATTACACTCCAAATAAGCCAAACTGTTGGTGTTTATTACATGAACACCCAATGACTTTTTGCAATAAAGAATAGTGATATTACTAGTGCAAAGTGAGGATACCCCTGAGCTTTTTTCTCTACTGGATTTACAACGTTCACCTCCTCTAGGGCTGCAACATCCACTGAGAGTCTGACTTTGCCTGATCAGTTTCGCTCAAGGATTTTACAGGCTTACAGCTTTTTTACATCTCCGTAGAACTCCAAGTCTGCATTATTCTGGTCTCTCTCTCAGTTTGAGGCTAACATATCATTGAGGTTTTGTTGATATAATAAGTCATTGGGGTGATTACTAGGACCAACTCAAAGCAAGTCGTGGGAATAAATAAAGACAAATAAGTTTGGATTAGTGGAGGTAGAGCGTCCTGTCTCTACTCTGCTTGAATTTACTCCTGTAAAATTAGGGCTTGCGGTACTGAATAAACATGCAATTTCCCAATGCTAGCTGCATAATGGCCTTTTGGCCGCACAAGAAACAAGCATTTGTAAAATGGCTCTCATCTCTGTATCACACCTGAAGGTAAAGGTTAGGAGTTAAACAATGGATTGTAATTTGGCAGAGGACGAACTGGTTAAGCATAAGAGAGACGGAAAGGACCAGCCAAAGTGTTAAGTGGCGGAGTATAACCCAACGGATTATATGCCAAGAAGCTGTTGTACATTAATTGAAGTGTATCTAGTAGCAGTCAATGGGGCTTCCTGTTCCATGTTGAAAGCACTAAAAGTGATAGATAGACGGCTTAAATAATAGATATTATTTAATAGCTCCACGTCCTCTTGAAGACGTGGGCCAAAGCATTATACAGCTCTCAATATGACTTGACAGCCGCCATCATCGCTATGCACACATTCTTGTTGTTCAAGATTCTTGTTTCCATTAACACGTGAGCATCAGCCATGATCTGCTCTGAAAACTCCATCAAGGACTCTTTCTTTTGAAAGTTCATTTTCAGAAATTCTGCCTTTTACTGCGCCATCTTAGTCACAACCCCAAGTAGACGGAATATGCTCTCTTCACCTCTTTATAGAATAAGGTACTACTCTTAAGTTAACATGTGACCTGGTCAGCGTTCTTGACATCCAGAGAGAATAACAACAATTTATCCTTGAGCTGATCCAATGTTACTTAATGGCGAATTCAAACCAGTTAAAGTATCCGTGCATGTTCCCATCTCAACTGAAAGGCAGCACTTCCTAAGCCGTACAAAATCCCCCAGTTCCATGCTTCTGGTTTGGTGAGCAGACAATTTAGGTTAAAATTTAGTAAGAGGAACTTACCCTTGTGGGAAATAATAGAGTCATAAGGCCAGTTTCAAGTCTGCCATAGTAAATTGTGAAGAGGTTGGTTTACTGGGTGGGACTTATGAGACAACTAGGGGAACTCGCTGGCCAAACCATAGTATTCATCACTGGAGTCTATTATAAAATTGGCGTTTTTGTTGAGATACGCCATAATCAATATTGCTCAGGGTTCAACCCACTGAGCAATATGACCGATGATATGAGGATCATTGCCCTTGAAACAATATAAATAATTATTTAAAAATTATGGAGCACTTGCTCCCACTATACTTCTCTATTAATATAATAAACACAGCGGATCCTTGCTGTTTTCCTCACTCTCTCTAGCAACAACCAACCAATTCCTTAATAATCTCATCTTGCGTATATCATAGTGACTTCTGATACCACTTTTATGGCTTAGTAATTCACTTCGCCGTATCTTATTAATTCTGCCAATTCTACATCTGTTAATTTCCTGATCACCTAATTCAAGGCAATTTCCCTAACAACCCAATATCGCCCTATTTCGAGGCACTTAAATTACCATAACTCATATCAAACTTTGAAGATTCCATCAGTTACGCCATACCAATTTAGGGTTTATCATCCAGTCATATCAGAATCGCAACATTACCCCTTCTTGACTGGACAATGAGGCTCCAATTTCTTATATACCCAGAGTAACTTTATATGCACTCAGTTGATGATCTGAGTGCCAGCGGGGTCCTTGACAGTATATGCATCTATACCTGTCTTATCAATGACTTTGAATGTCCCAATTCAAATACTGGTCAGCTTGTGTTTCTGGCCAAACCCATGATCGTGGAATAGAACCAAGTCTCCTCTTTGAATTGTGCAAGGCCACTTCGCTGTACCTGATCAACAGCCTGGTTTTTGATTTTCTGGCTAAGCTGAACGAGTACACTTCAGTTTGTAGTTTAATAAGTGTATTCATTAGGGTGGTCAAATAGTGTTGCAGATTCATTCCACCAGTGTCCTCTACATAGGCATACAAAAGTTTGGGCAGAGCAGGGTGCCGTCCATAAAGCAATTAGATGGGCTTTTCCCCATGGAATAATGGTAACTAATGTTTTAGGTGAAAACTGCAGTAGAAAAGAGGCTACTCCAATCAGAGGGCCTATAACTAACAAAATTCCGGAGAATGCTCACCAGGGTCCCATTAACGCTTTCAACCATTCCGTTGGACTCAGGGTGATATGGAGTTGTTAGAACCCCGCAGATGGCCATCATTTTATTGAGCTTGGGAAGTATGTGAGAGGTAAAATTAGTACCGTTGTCAGTAAGGATAATCTGTAGACAGCCGTAACACTGAATGATGCACTCCATTACAAACTTAGCCACAGTAACTGCCCCCAGGTCCCTAATTGCTCGCGCCTCAACCCACCTGGTCAAGTGGTCAATTGCCACCAGGATATACTTGGACCGGTTAGCTCCTGATGGCAGATGACCAATGATTAAGGGAAACCGTATTCTAAGCAATGTGTGGCTCACTAACTGGTATGAGTCTTTCCAGTGTAACAGCTTTTCCACTTGGCATTGGTGACAGGAGGAGATAGTATCAAGCACATCGAAGTTCATGCTTTCCTAGTAATACCAAGGCTGCAATAGTTCCAACGCCTTGCGCATGTCACCATGCCAAGCTGCCTTATGTGCGCTTATGATAATGTTATACTGCTTTGAGGGACATAGAAAGTTTACTGTGGAGAGGCCGATTCACTTGTACAACACACCATTCCGCTGGAAAGTATTGGCTCATATTTCATTCAACTCCTTGATGACTTGTGGCAGCTCATCATTGTACTTTCCGCTGAGAATTTTATCATACATATTATTGCTTGGATCCGCCATAAATGAAATGTTTGGTAGCCTTGACAAGCAATCTACATTCTGGTGTTTTGCTCCTGGTTGGTGAAGGATCTCAAAGTTGTAAGCCTGTAGTTTAAGGGCCCATCGGGCTAGATGACCCTCCAGCTCCTTAAGGTTCTGCAACCAGCGTAACAAGGCATGATCTGTTTTTGAATTTAAACTTTACACCATGCAGATAGGTGTGAATTGCTTGTAAGTATAAATTACTGCTAAGCACTCTCTCTCAGTCACAGTATAATTACATTCATGGCTTTTTGGGCTCCGTCTTCAGTACTCCATGGGGTGCTCCTCTCCTTCATCATCTTTTGGGACAGAACTGCCCCCACAGTAAAAAGAGATGCATCCATCTGTACAATAAATTCCTTTTCAAAATTTGGGTAGTGTAGCTCTGGCGCATTGATCAATGCTGTTTGAAGAGTATCAAAAGAGCGTTGACAGTGTTCCGTCCATACAAACGTGGCGTCCTTTTTTAATAACTCAAGCAGCGGACCTCCAATACAACTAAAGTTAGGTATGAATTGACGATAGTAGCCAACCATCTTTAAAGATACTTGTATATCTCGCTTACTGCTTGGTATAGCCATCTTACAAATGGCCTCCACCTTAGCTGGTTGGGGCCTCAGCCATGTTTCATCAACTACAAAACCGAGAGTACTCTAATTGGTCCTTAAAAAGTGGCATTTCTAAGGTTTATTTTGATGTTGGCTTTAGACAGCCAACGGAATACCTCTTCCAAATGGTTAAGGTGCTCAGAAAACGTGTAGGAGGAAGCGTTAATATCGTCAAGCTATACAAGAATGCATGACAACTTCAAGCTGCCAAGGATAATGTCCATTGCCCATTGTAAATATAGCCAGGGCATTACACAGCCCTTGTGGCATACATGTCAGTTGAAAAAACCCTTTTGATGTGATAATGGCGCATTTTACTTGTTCCGTTGTAGGTAACTCAATCTTCCAATAGCCAGATAATAAATCCATTGTGGAGAAGTAACGAGCTTCCCCCAACTTGTCCAACGCATCATCAATTCGTGGCAAAGGGTATGAGTCCTTTTTTGTAATGCTGTTGAGCTCGTGGTAGTCTATTAAAACCTAGTTAGTACCATCCTTATTTTTGACAATTAGGAGAGGGGAAGCCTATGGGCTTTTCAAAGGTTCAAGCATTCCTTGATCCAACAGTTTATTAATTTCTGAGGTGAGAACTTCTTCAACTGCTCTAGATTGGTGGATTGATTGAGATCTGATGGGGGGATGATCCCCAGTGTTCACTCAATGGGTCACTCCTTGGGCGCACCCTAAATCGTGATCATCGACAGCAAAAATCTCTTTGTATTTTTTAAATAAGGCTTCCTCCAAATCTTTCTGATCTTCAGTTAACCCCATTAAATTTTCACGCGGTACAACTGCCATTACACCAGGCTGTGTTTTGATGGGCAGAACAAAGTCATCCCATGAACCAAACTAATAAATCCTGAGGACCTCCTCATGTGGAATAAAATGTAGGAATGCAACTACTTGGTGTCGATGGAATTGCCTTGTTTATCCTGAAGATTCGCTACCCAGACCTTGATCTCCCCATGCCCCAAGAGTATAATGCCAGTGGCCACGTGAGGCTCAAGCCATGATTGTTGATAGGTTCCAATGACCTATCCCATATGTTAATTCTCGGTTTTTGTGGCTCAATTCCGCTGAGTTGGTTTTGCACAGGGTATGAGCCACTGAGCAACCAAATCGGATGATATGAGGATTGCTGACTTGTAATAAAACTTTCAATAAGTTAAATATGGAGCTATTGCTCCTTATTACGACCTTTATTTTCCTATAAATCGCAGACTTAACTGCGCACTTCTCCTCTTTGTAAAAAACATCCTCCCTTTTATCTTTCATCAGACTCTTTATACTTTGGTTCCCCAGCTGGATGCGTCCTTGGCTTGGTACTCTTCTATTTTGCTTCCCTTTTTGACTTACTCTCATTTGTATTGAATCTCATCTTAAATTTTCTTGATTCGCCAAATGTCTCATTTTGAAGTGCTTAAGTTCCCAGTACCAGTTCGATTCCAGCAGATTTCATCCATTCCACCATATAGACTTAAGGCTTATCATCCAGTCATATTGGAATCATGACATTACCCCTCCTTGACTGGATGATAGGTTCTTACTGTTTATAAGCCTGAAGGAACTTCGCATGGATTCAGGTGATAACCTGACCCCCAGCGGGTTCCTTAATTGTGTAGACATCCATGCCAGTCTTCTCAATAATCTCAATTGGCTGACCCAAATGTCAGAGAGCTTATTTTTGTCCGAATCTGTGCTGGTCATGGAATAAAACATAATCCCCTACAATGAACAATGGAAGTCCACTCCAGCGCTTTTGGTTTGCCACCTGGGCACGAATTCTTTAGCCAAAGCGGTGGAGTAGGCTTCCATTTGCAACTTGATCAATGTATCTTTGAGTTGCTTCAGATATTTCCGAGGATCCACACCACCAGTGTCCTCATCACACAAATATAGCAAGGCCAGCAGAGCCGGATGTCAACCATACAGCAGTTGAAATGGGCTTTTACCAGTGGACGTATGATAGCTAATATTATATGAAAATACAATTATGGGTAGAAGGGCGCTCCATTCCAAGGGCCGATCATTTACCAATTTATGGAGGATGTTCACTAAGGTTCCATTAACCCGCTCCACCATTCTATTAGACTTTAATGATATGGGGTGGTCAAAACCCCACGGATTGCCATCAACTCATTCAACTTTGGCAGAATGTGCGAAGTGAAATTGGTTCCATTATCCATTAAAATGAATTGTGGGCAGCCGTGTCACTGTACAACCCACTCCATAATGAATTTGGCAGTAGTGACCGCGCCCAAATCTTTGATGGCCCTGGCCTCCACCCATCAAGTCAGATGATCTATTACAACAATAATATACATATATCGTTTGGTACTAGTTGGCAGAGGTCCTACTACATCACTAGAAATGGTGTGCCAGGTGAACTGAGGTTTGACCAGCTGGTATGTGGTTCTCTTGTGAAATGGTTTTTCCACTTGACACTGATGGCAACAACTAATCATTTCTAATATGTCATATTGCATGCTCTCCCAGTAGTATCATGGTCACAACATCTCCAGTGTTTTCCGCAATCCTCCATGTCCAACAACCCAATCAGCATCCATAATTATTAAGGGTCTGTCTGAAAGCTTAGGGAAACTCAGTGTCTGGTCGCCAATCAGCTTATATAGTCCTCCCTCACATAGAAAGGTATCCACCCAAAGTCCATCTAGTCTTTGATCACGTGCGGCGGCTCATCCTGGTATTTATTTACCACCATCTTCTCATACATTATGTTGGCTAGATATGCTGTGATTGCAACTGTTGGCAGCCAAGAGACAATCCGCATTTTGATGTTTTGCTCCCGGTCAATGCAAAATCTCAAAGTTATATGCTTGCAGCTTCAACACCCAATGTGCAAGCCGTCCTTCCTGTTCACGAATATTCTGTAGCAGCGCAAGGAAGCGTGATCCATCACTACTTGAAATCTCACCCCATGCAGATATACTCAAAACTGTTTATAAGCATAAATTACCACTAAACATTCTTGCTTGTAACAGTGTAATTCCGTTCATGACAGTTTAAGCTTTGACTACAGAAGGCAACATGATGCTCCACGCCATCATTGTCCTTATGAGATAATACTGCCCCTATATTGGAGAGCGAGGCATCCGTTTGCACTATGAACAGTTTATCAAAGTTGGGGTATTGCAAAATGGGTGCGCTTGCTAACGTGGTACGCAATACATTGAAAGCGTTCTGGCATCGTTCTGTCCAATTGAAAGAAGCGTTTTTCTTTAATAGCTCGAAAAGTGGGGCCCCAATGCAGCTGAAATTGGTAATGAACCGTCAGTAATACCCAACCATTCCCAGAAACACTTAAATGTCCCACTTATTCACTGGGCGAGTCATCTTGCTTATTGCTTCCACTTTAGCTGGCTGCAATTTAAGCCTATGT